>JBBPBX010044510.1:5000-11065 GCA_038048925.1 Garcialebias charrua | reverse complement strand
ATAGCGGATTAGATTAGCTTCCCCTAATTTTCACAAGACATTTGTGCTTTTGAAATTGTGGACCTAAAAAAATTAATAAGCGTTTTAGAAATTGTGGAACTAATTTTTTAATTAGCGGTGCCCAGCATTGACAGTTTCTATGAACTCCACTCTTCTTTCTCTTTCATTCTCTTCATTCATTAGCTCCTCAAAGTACTCCTTCCATCTTCCCATCACACTCTCCTCACTTGTTAGAACATTCCCATTCCCATCTTTAATAAGCCTAACCTGCTGCACATCCTTTCCAGCCTGATCCCTCTGTCTTGCCAATCGGTACAAGTCCTTCTCGCCCTCTTTAGTGTCCAGTCTCCCATACAACTCATTGTACGCCCTCTGCTTTGCCTTAGCTACTTCCCTCTTTGCTCTATGTCCCATCTCCTTATATTCCTGTCTCCTCTCTTCAGTCCTCTCACTGTCATATTTCTTCTTGGCTAATCTTTCTTTGAATGGCGTCCTGCACTTCATCATAATTTAGTGATAATTTATTTTGTCACACCATTTCTTTAATGCTTGTAATTCTCCTTTCATTATACTGTACTGAGGACCTGTTCCAAACTATTTCCAGAGCAATATAATGTGGTATCATCGGCAAACAAAGTAAATGATAACAACTTAGATACATTGCATATATCATTTATGTAAAGTAAAAAAAAGTTTAGGACCCAGCACCGAGCCTTGTGGTACTCCACAGGTAACCTCTAATAGATCAGAATTTACATTATTTATTTGTACTTATTGATGCCTTTGATTCAGGTAACTTTTTATCCAAGAATGTGCAATGCCTCTAACACCATATTTCTCCAATTTAAGTAAAAGTAATTCATGATCTACAGTGTCAAATGCTTTTTAAAAGTCTATAAACACTCCCAAAGTATATTCTTTTTATCAATTGTGTTAGCTATATCTTCTACTAATTGCATTACAGCCATTGAAGTTGACCTTTTTGTCTCTAAATCTGTATTGACAATCAGATAGTAATGTATATTTTTCCATCAAATTGTCAAATAGCTGAAAAACATTTTTTTCTAAAAATTTAGAAAATTGAGAAAGAAGAGAGATAGGTCTATAATTGGAGAATTGATGTTTATCACCACTTTTAAAAAAGGGTATGCCTTTTGCTGTTTTCATTTTGCTTGGAAATGTACCTGTTTGAAAAGACCTATTACAAATGTATGTGAAAGGCTTAAGTACATATTCTATTCTATTTTTTACTCGCCACATATCAATTCCAACCCAATCAGTAGATTTATTATTTTTAACGTTTTGCACAATATCATATATTTCCTTCTCATCGACTCCTCTAATAAAAAAATTAATTTATGTTTGTATTAATGTTAGCGCTATCTGTATTATATTTATCCTGAGGCACCATGATACTGAAGGAAACATGAGGGAGACCATATATTGTGTCTTTAAACACATATAGTGTCACCCAGATGTAACTAAAGGATTTTAACAGGGGTCAGTATTAAGCTGACCTCTTTATCCTTAATTAATCTACTTATTCAGATTGAATAGTAATTTCACGGATTCTTTTCTTTTTCAGTTTACCCAATATTTCTGTGATCTTTATGATGGATAAATAAACAAAGCCATTAAGTGACAGAGACGTTAACTTAGTTGGTATGCCAAAGACACTACCATTTATTTAAGATAAATCACTAAATTAACACCATTACACTTGATTGACATGATTTCACTTTCTTTCAATTTAATACGTCAGCACACTTAAATTTAACACAACAGACTTCAATATTGGATGTTAAACATATTTAGTCTGAGGGCTCTTTAGCTTAAATAGTTTCCAGCTTAGATTGAGAGGGAAAAGAATAGGAGGAAGATGGTTTAAAGGAAATTATCGTGAGCATGTTACCAAAGTGACACTTCTCATCCGACTTCTGCTAAAATCCAGGTACGTTTGTAAACAGCTCTTTACCTTTTGACGACAGCCCGGTAAGAGAGAAGACCTTGTAGCTTTTCAGATGCACGGGTCCTTGTGGGAACCAATACCTCTGAGCAGGTTATTCGTTTACGTTTTCAACGTCTCCTGGGTTCCGCATCGACCATCAGAAAATGCGTCAGCTTCTGGCCTCTTACTTCAAGATAACTATTCCATGAAGGAATAAACAAAGTTTTGAGCTTACGCTCGTTCTCAGTGGACTCATAACAGCCTGTTATCAGTCCTTAGCTGGACGACATGCCCTTAGCGTGTGGCTAAACGTCCATCCAGCTCTTTGGGAAAGTTCACATCTCTTTTGAAGTTCCCAGCAAACTCTGAAGCGTTTCAGCAAAACTTAGAACTTAAAAAGATCATGAGATGAGAGATGAGACTTGTGTCTCTTTCATTGGTCCACGGACCAGTTGAGCAGTTCACTTGTGTTATCACGACCCAAGGTTACAGCCAGAGCAGAGGGAGATTTGTTTAGGAAAAGACAGAGCAGACTGGAGCCCTTTTCATGAGAAACAACGGATTAACTGTCTTCTGACTTTCTAAACAAAACCGTCTGGTCTCTCTGACCCGAGACTTCAACTTTAACACAGCAGTGAACACCGTTTAACTCTTACAGAATAACACAGCTTAAAAGCACACATCATGAAAATGACAAAAGTTATTCTTTTGATCACATCAGCCTAAAATCAAAGATAGAAATAGTCTCTTTTGGTGACTATGTTCTCAGATT
This sequence comes from Garcialebias charrua, assembly GCA_038048925.1. Taxonomy (NCBI): domain Eukaryota; kingdom Metazoa; phylum Chordata; class Actinopteri; order Cyprinodontiformes; family Rivulidae; genus Garcialebias; species Garcialebias charrua. The sequence goes on along the minus strand of JBBPBX010044510.1, from coordinate 8,345 downwards.
ACAACTAATGGAAATGATTTGTAGTAAAATGTCTTGCTTTACTGAGAGGTCAGTAAAGGTCATCTCTGGAACAGTTCAAAAGTACAAAGGTGTATCAAAGTGGACATGGTCATGCCCACTACAATACTATTTGATAAGTCGTGACCAACATTTACAAAATATTGATTAAATTAATTTGCAATTTCTTTGGTATCATCTCTAATTGTATAATTTCAAAACAATTTGAATAACTTCCTCTCACTGCATGTTTTTTAATTAAACCATTGAGCACTTTCCATGTTTCCTGGATGTTATTTTTGTGCTGCTCCAAAATATTGTGAGAATACTCCTTTTTGTTTTGTCTAATAATACAGTACTGTACTTATTAATTTGTTTTTATATGTCTTATACTTATTTTCTACTGGTTACTGGTTTCAAAGCCTAGTAGTAGCTGGTAGTTGGTGTCAAGACTGGGCCTTGCCTGGTGGCAAGTAGCTGGTGCTGCTAGGCCTTCAACTCAACAGGCAAGGGTAGTTCTTTACAAAAAGGTTCTTGTGTCAAGGGTAGCTCACCATCAGAGATTCCACATGAAAATGAAATAATGATTGACTGAACTAAAGCTACCTTCATGGCTTGTTTGCTTGTGGTTAAATAGCAGTGCAGCCATCTTGAATAAAGTTCACTCTTAAAGTTACCTGTAATCAGTTAGATGTACATCCATAACTTTCATTAAAATTCTTTATAGGAGACCATTTGCTAAGAGACAAATGAACACTTAAGCAAACACATAATGACACATGAATGATGCAGAGACTCTACAGATTTTAAATGGGTTAATTTATTTCAGTTAAACATTTGGACAAAAGTTCTTTTCCAAGAGACCACAGCTGCATGGGCAGTTTGTAACTTCAGTTCCAAAACTGTTACAGTAGCGCCACAGCAATACAGAGGAGTAAGTAATGGAGAAACATAAAGTAACTAATTCAATAGCAATTAGTGCACAAACAAACAAGTAGAAATGTCACCAGAAGGCTCCAAGCGGGCCTAAACGGTCAGGCTTCTTAGAATGTAATCTCTGTGTTTCCAGATGTACAAAAGATCAAAGTGAAAAAGTGAAATTCATGACAAACACAGACAGCGTATCATGCAGATTGTTTTCAAATCATAAAACATATCTTTGTCTCTTTACTGTTGTTCACTTCATCGTCAAAAGTCTGTGTCCTCACATTCCAATCAGATCATTCACATTAGGATCAGAATCAGTGCTTTTACTTTGTAAAGACTACAATACACAGCAGATATAACAATACAATATTGTAGTTACTAAAGCAGACATCAATGCTGTAAAATATCACCACATGTATATTTATGTACATGAGTAAAATACTATGTGATGATTTTACGTACCTGTAATACTTTTCTGCCTATACAAAATGTACAAGCATTTAGGTTAGAATCCACATTAAAAAAAAACAGCTAAATATTTATACATTTGCATTCATCTGACACCAACAGTCAATATGGCAACTGCAAAAAGACAATATGACATCACAATTTAAAGTGAAAGTTCAGCTCTTTATGTGACGTGAAGTGGAAAAGATACAAATTATTATCCTACCTGTTGTAGATTGCTCAACCTAGGTTTGAAGAATTAAAGTTTAAATCTAGATGCAAACGACTAATTCTGACTGAGGTCAAGACCAAAGTGGATTGCTGTTGTCTAACAGTAGCTTCAATCTAAAAAAGTTAAAGTGGTTCATGTGAATTATATTTTATATCAGATATTTTGATTAAATATTATGTTTGCGAAAGCAAAATGTAGTAGCTAGCTGTAGCACTTCCTCAAGGAATATCCTAATCTCTGTGGAACAACCATGTAAAGCAAACCTGAAAGTGACATGAACATTTAGAAAACAGTGTTCAAAAAGCTGCTATAAAATATCTGAGGTTGAGAGAAGACAGGAATCCACTTTGATCTTGGCCTCAGACGAGCCATTTTCTGGTCAGTCGGATTAGAATTTAAATTTAATTCCCTAGTCTGAGGCTTTTCAAAGAGCTAGCAACAAGCAAAATCTGACTTGTTCTAACCCTAACCCATGAAGTTTAAACTTACAGCTGCAGTAAAACATTTCTGTGTTGATGTTTAAGTACAGAATTATGATTATTTAAACTTCGCAGATGTTGATTTAATCATATGACAAGATTAGAAACAAGCACATTACCATAGAAACGATCAGTAAACTGGTGTGTCTTGGATTCTTGTTATGTTGTCAAAGATGTTTGCAACTTCAATCCTAAATGCAAATTATCAACACTACATTCAGCAGGTTATAGATTGTTGCTAAAACTGTGTAACAATATTATATAAATTTCTTTTTTTATTATTTCTAAACTACTAAATTAAACCCCAGCAAGCCCTCCCTCTTCTGTTTATATGGATGAATTCTACTTTATTTGTTTTGCTTTTCTGTGATGGTGCTTTCCATCTGCATGTGCTCTGCTTTAGAGACACAAAGAGCTTGTACGCTCTGTTTCAACAGGAGCACAACCTGACAGCTCCTGAACTTTTCACCATGAAAAATGCATTGTTTTGTTCATTTACAGAAAAATAATCAAACAAATCAAAGTAAAATAAAATAAAAATAATAATGCAACATCTTAATTATTTCATTTAGGTGGATTCAAATAATAAAATAGTAGACTAAATACAATTTGAATATTGTAATCTTATGCAAAAACACTTGTACTTTAAAAAGTGTTCAAAAGCCTCTTACTTTTAGAATTAGTAATTAATGCCTTACATTTTGATACGATTCAGTTTTTGCTTTAAATATATCACATTCAATTAAATGTTACATCTAAGGCCTGGGCCAGACAGAAGCAATCCTTTAAAAAAAAAAAAACTTCCTCATGAACTTGGGCACCGTTTCTAGAAACATCATCATTCACATGGAAACACTGAAAACAACTTAAATGAAGAGTATTAAGGAAACAAAGTGGAAAGTTTTCACATAAATTGTTGGGGAAAACTTTAAATCCAACAAAATAGGATGCTTATTTCATATGTCAGATTAGAGGGGGGACTTTAACACCAGTGTTTTCAAATAATAACAAAATTCAATTTTTACTGCACTTTTCATTAATAAAAATCTCAAAGTTGCATTTTTGCTGTCCACACAAAAATGCATGGGTGTTGTTTCAATTTTTTTCCCACTCGAGCCTGTTTAAAAAAAATATATCACTCCTAAAATGTTGTTTCTATGTGGGCGCAAGGCTGTAACAACAAAATTGTTTTGTGTAATCACAAAAACATTCTGGTGTGGAAAACCCAAAACTGTTTTGGTTTTCTTTTTCTTTTTTTCTTTT
>JBBPBX010044509.1:0-27432 GCA_038048925.1 Garcialebias charrua | reverse complement strand
CAACAGTCACCTACTAGTGTCCAACAGTCTCCTACTAGTGTCCAACAGTCTCCTACTAATGTACAACAGTCTCCTACTAATGTCCAACAGTCTCCTACTAATGTACAACAGTCTCTTACTAATGTACAACAGTCTCCTACTAATGTCCAACAGTCTCCTAATAATGTACAACCATCTCCTACTAGTGTCTAACAGTCTCCTACTAATGTACAACAGTCTCCTACTAGTGTCCAACAGTCTCCTACTAGTGTCCAACAGTCTCCTACTAATGTACAACCGTCTCCTACTAGTGTCTAACAGTCTCCTACTAATGTACAAAATACTCCTACTAATGTACAACAGTCTCCTACTAATGTCCAACAGTCTCCTACTAATGTACAACAGTCTCCTACTAATGTACAACAGTCTCCTACTAATGTCCAACAGTCTCCTTCTAATGTACAACAGTCTCCTACTAATGTACAACAGTCTCCTACTAATGTACAACAGTCTCCTACTAATGTACAACAGTCTCCTACTAATGTACAACAGTCTCCTACTAATGTACAACAGTCTCCTACTAATGTCCAGCAGTCTCCTACTAATGTCCAACAGTCTACTACTAGTGTCCAACAGTCTCCTAGTAGTGTCCAACAGTCTCCTACTACTGTATTGTACAACAGTCTCCTACTAATGTACAACAGTCTCCTACTAATGTACAACAGTCTCCTACTAATGTACAACAGTCTCCTACTAATGTACAACAGTCTCCTACTAATGTACAACAGTCTCCTACTAATGTACAACACTCTCCTACTAATGTACAACAGTTTCCTACTAATTTCCAACAGTCTCCTACTAATGTCCAACAGTCTCCTACTAATGTACAACATTCTCCTACTAGTGTCCAACAGTCTCCTACTAATGTACAACAGTCTCCTACTAGTGTCCAACAGTCTCCTACTAGTATCCAACAGTCTCCTACTAATGTACAACAGTCTCATACTAGTGTCCAACAGTCTCCTACTAATGTACAACAGTCTCCTACTAGTGTCCAACAGTCTCCTACTAGTGTCCAACAGTCTCCTACTAATGTACAACAGTCTCCTACTAATGTACAACAGTCTCCTACTAGTGTCCAACAGTCTCCTACTAATGTACAACAGTCTCCTACTAGTGTCCAACAGTCTCCTACTAATGTACAACAGTCTCCTACTAGTGTCCAACAGTCTCCTACTAATGTACAACAGTCTCCTACTAATGTCCAACAGTCTCCTACTAGTGTCCAACAGTCTCTTACTAATGTACAACAGTCTCCTACTAGTGTCCAACAGTCTCCTACTAATGTACAACAGTCTCCTACTAATGTACAACAGTCTCCTACTAATGTACAACAGTCTCCTACTAATGTCCAACAGTCTCCTACTAATGTCCAACAGTCTCCTACTAATATCCAACAGTCTCCTACTAATGTCAACAGTCTCTAGTATCCAACAGTCTCCTTCTAATGTACAACATTCTTCTACTAGTGTCCAACAGTCTCCTACTAATGTCCAACAGTCTCCTACTAATGTCCAACAGTCTCCTACTAATGTCCAACAGTCTCCTACTAATGTCCAACAGTCTCCTACTAATGTCCAACAGTCTCCTACTAATGTCCAACAGTCTCCTACTAATGTCCAACAGTCTCCTACTAGTGTCCAACAGTCTCCTACTAATGTCCAACAGTCTCCTACTAGTGTCCAACAGTCTCCTACTAATGTCCAACAGTCTCCTACTAATGTCCAACAGTCTCCTACTAATGTCCAACAGTCTCCTACTAATGTCCAACAGTCTCCTACTAATGTCCAACAGTCTCCTACTAGTGTCCAACAGTCTCCTACTAATGTCCAACAGTCTCCTACTAGTGTCCAACAGTCTCCTACTAATGTCCAACAGTCTCCTACTAATGTCCAACAGTCTCCTACTAATGTCCAACAGTCTCCTACTAGTGTCCAACAGTCTCCTACTAATGTCCAATGGTCTCCTACTAATGTCCAACAGTCTCCTACTAATGTACAACATTATCCTACTAATGTCCAACAGTCTCCTACTAGTGTCCAACAGTCTCCTACTAGTGTCCAACAGTCTCCTACTAATGTACAACAGTCTCCTACTAGTGTCCAATGGTCTCCTACTAATGTACAACATTCTCCTACTAATACCATACCATACCATACCACTTTTATTTATAGAGCACTTTAAACACCTACAGGACCAAAGTGCTGTACACACAACAAAACAATCACAATCAGGTAATAAAATAATTAAAATAAATAAAAGTCACATAATAAAAGTTGAGGAATCATACACTCAGATAAAACAAGCGACTAAAATTATTAAAAGTCAACATCGCAGATGGTGTCATAGGCCAGGGAGAAGAGATGGGTTTTAAGAAGAGATTTAAAAACAGACAGGGAAGAGGCCTGTCTGATGTTCAAGGGAAGGTTGTTCCACAGTTTAGGAGCTGCCACAGCAAAAGCACGGTCTCCTCTGAGCTTGCGTTTTGTCTTTGGGACACTCAGGAGCAGCTGATCACATGACCTGAGGGATCGAGAGGTCGAGATCGAGAGATGACTAATGTCCAACAGTCTCCTACTAGTGTCCAACAGTCTCCGACTAGTGTCCAACAGTCTCCTACTAATGTACAACTGTCTCCTACTAGTGTCCAACAGTCTCCTACTAGTGTCCAACAGTCTCCTACTAATGTACAACAGTCTCCTACTAGTGTCCAACAGTCTCCTACAAATGTCCAACAATCTCCTACTAGTGTCCAACAGTCTCCTACTAATGTACAACAGTCTCCTACTAGTGTCCAACAGTCTCCTACTAGTGTCCAACAGTCTCCTACTAGTGTCCAACAGTCTCCTAATAATGTACAACAGTCTCCTAATAATGTACAACAGTCTCCTACTAATTTTCAACAGTCTCCTACTAGTGTCCAACAGTCTCTTACTAATGTACAACAGTCTCCTACTAGTGTCCAACAGTCTCCTACTAGTGTCCAACAGTCTCCTACTAGTGTCCAACAGTCTCCTACTAGTGTCCAACAGTCTCCTACTAGTGTACAACAGTCTCCTACTAATTTACAACAGTCTCCTACTAATGTACAACAGTCTCCTACTAATGTACAACAGTCTCCTACTAATGTACAACAGTCTCCTACTAATGTCCAACAGTCTCCTACCAATGTCCAACAGTCTCCTACCAATGTCAACAGTCTCCTACTAATGCCCAACAGTCTCCTACTAATGCCCAACAGTCTCCTACTAATGTCCAACAGTCTCCTACTAATGTCCATTAGTCTCCTACTAATGTCCAACAGTCTCTACTAGTGTCCAACAGTCTACGCCCATCTGCTGATGACATTGCTGACATCAGCAAGTCCAAGTCCTGTCAACTTGACCCATTTCCCACAGTTCTTGTTAAATCCTGTCTCCTGATCATCACTAACATCATCCACTCCTCCCTAACCTCTGGCATTGTCCCCACAGCCTTCAAATCTGCTGCCATCACCCCCATCATCAAGAAACCAAGTCTTGACTTTACCAACTTCAGTAATCTTCGTCCGATCTCCAATCTGCCCTTCATCTCCAAGATTCTTGAAAAAACTGTTGCTAGTCAACTTCACTCTCACCTGTCCAACAACAACATTTATGAAGAGTTTCAATCTGGATTTCGCCCCCACCATAGCACCGAAACAGCTCTAGTAAAAATTACTAACGACCTTCTTCTTGCTGCTGACTCTGGTCTTCTGTCCATCCTCATTCTTCTTGATCTAAGTTCTGCCTTCGACACCATCTGTCATTCTATCCTCCTCAACAGACTAACCTCCATTGGCATCTCAGGTACCCCGTTAGACTGGTTCAACTCCTATCTCTCTGACCGCACTCAATTCATTCAGCTTAAATCCTTCCGTTCCCAGTCTTCCCCTGTCTCCACGGGTGTCCCCCAAGGCTCTGTCCTCGGACCCCTCCTCTTCATCATTTACCTCCTTCCTCTAGGTCACATCTTCCGCAAATACGGCGTCCATTTCCACTGTTATGCTGATGACACACAGCTCTACTTGTCATCAAAACCTAACTCCACCCACCCACCCTCCATCCTCACCGACTGTCTCAATGAGCTAAATCACTGGTTTTCTAACAAACAAAACAGAAATCATTCTTGTTGGTACCAAAAACTCTATTTCAAAATCAGAACATCTTCTCGTCCCCCTTAACAACTCTCTGCTATCCCCCTCCCCTCAGGTCAAGAGTCTCGGTGTCATCCTCGACACCACTCTCTCCTTCACTTCACACATCAACAATATTACTCGGTCTGCCTATTTCCACCTCCGTAATATTAACTGTCTCCGTCCTTCTCTCACACCCCGCTCCACAGCCATCCTGATGCACAGTCTTGTGACTTCCTGTATCGACTACTGCAACTCCCTTCTCTATGGCCTCCCCAACAAATCTCTCCACAGTCTGGTTTCAAAACCTACCATAGCACTGAATCTGCTCTTTTAAGGGTTTTTAATTACATGTTTTTATCTCTGGATTCTAGAAACTGTGTTTTACTTGTGCTTTTAGATTTAACAGCTGCTTTTGACACAGTCGACCATGATATTCTCATCTCCAGATTGGAGCAGTGGGTGGGCATCACTGGCTCAGCTCTGTAGTGGTTTAGGTCCTATCTTTCCAATAGAAGTATCAGTGTGATGGATAATTTTACCTCTGCTTCTGCTGCCCTCCCTTGGGATGTACCTCAGGGCTCCATCCTTGGTCTTCTCCTCTTTTCACTTTATCTTCTGCCACTCGGTTCTATTTTCAGAAAGCATGGTGTGTAATTTCATTTATATGCGGATGACTGTCAAGTCTACTTCCCTTTAAAACAAAATGGCTCCACGCAGTCTCTCCTGGACTGTCTTGATGACATTAGAGGGTGGATGGCACTTAATTTCCTCCATTTTAATGACAAAAAGACTGAGGTTATGGTCTTTAAATCTAGTGCTCCTAACAGTACCTCCACCTTTGATTTTTCCTCTTTGGTCCCATATGAAAAATTGATTGTGATAAATCTAGGAGTGAAAATTGACCCCTGCCTGAAACTTGATTGTCATATCAACTGCATGGTTAAGTCCTCTTTCTTTCAACTGAGGTACCTGTCAAAAATCAAGCCCCTCCTTTCTAGGCACCACTTAGAGACAGTAATCCACACTTTATTACTTCACAGCTGAATTATTGTAACTCTCTTCTGATCGGAGTTAGTCAGGCCTTGCTCTCACGGTTGCAGCTGGTACAAAATGCTGCTGCACGATTTTTGACTGGTACAGGCAGACGTGAGCACATCACTCCAGTTTTAATGTCCCTTCATTGGCTTCCTGTCCAGTTTCAAATCCATTTTAAAGCTCCACTGACATGTTCTTTTAACTTTTCAAAAAATGGCACAACATATATAAATATTAAGATAGACCTCTGACCGTTTTTGCTAAAATAATGTTAAATGAATGACAATTTCTCTCAAAATAGTTTAAAATTAGCGCCGTTTTTTTAGACCGTAAATCCGGATCTTCCGGTCACGTGTCAGCATTCCTGTTTGTGACGTCACGTCCGATACTGAACTCTGCTCAAACGACAAAAATATAGACGCATCCGTCGAATTTAGCCATTTAAAACTACATTATAGCGATTTGGCTTCGCTATAATGTAGTTTTAAATGGCTAAATTCGACGGATGCGTCTATATTTTTGTCGTTTGAGCAGAGTTCAGTATCGGACGTGACGTCACAAACAGGAATGCTGACACGTGACCGGAAGATCCGGATTTACGGTCTAAAAAAACGGCGCTAATTTTAAACTATTTTGAGAGAAATTGTCATTCATTTAACATTATTTTAGCAAAAACGGTCAGAGGTCTATCTTAATATTTATATATGTTGTGCCATTTTTTGAAAAGTTAAAAGAACATGTCAGTGGAGCTTTAAAGTTTTATTGTTTTTTTTTAAGTCTTTGAACGGTTTTAGTCCCTCTTATCTGTCTGAACTGCTTCAACTTTATGTGCCATCACGTGCTCTTAGATCCACTGACCAGATGCTTTTAGCAGTCCCAAAAACCTTTTATAAAACCAGAGGAGACGGAGCCTTTTCAGCTCTGGCTCCTAAATTGTGGAACGAGCTGCCACTGAAGGTCAGGCAGGCCCCATCAATATCTGTTTTTAAAACTTGTTTAAAAACACATCTTTTTTCATTGGCTTTTAACCTAGAGTGTGTTAGCATCTCTGTTTTAATGTTGTATTCTTTTACTTGTGATGTTCTGATTATTTATATGATTGTTTTTATTGTTTTGTGCTTGTATTTTTGTCGTTTGAGCAGAGTTCAGTATCGGACGTGACGTCACAAACAGGAATGCTGACACGTGACCGGAAGATCCGGATTTACGGTCTAAAAAAACGGCGCTAATTTTAAACTATTTTGAGAGAAATTGTCATTCATTTAACATTATTTTAGCAAAAACGGTCAGAGGTCTATCTTAATATTTATATATGTTGTGCCATTTTTTGAAAAGTTAAAAGAACATGTCAGTGGAGCTTTAAAGTTTTATTGTTTTTTTTTAAGTCTTTGAACGGTTTTAGTCCCTCTTATCTGTCTGAACTGCTTCAACTTTATGTGCCATCACGTGCTCTTAGATCCACTGACCAGATGCTTTTAGCAGTCCCAAAAACCTTTTATAAAACCAGAGGAGACGGAGCCTTTTCAGCTCTGGCTCCTAAATTGTGGAACGAGCTGCCACTGAAGGTCAGGCAGGCCCCATCAATATCTGTTTTTAAAACTTGTTTAAAAACACATCTTTTTTCATTGGCTTTTAACCTAGAGTGTGTTAGCATCTCTGTTTTAATGTTGTATTCTTTTACTTGTGATGTTCTGATTATTTATATGATTGTTTTTATTGTTTTGTGCTTGTTTTTGTCGTATTACAGCACTTCAGACGGCTGATATGTTGTATTTTAAGTGCTTTAGAAATAAAATAGTATGGTATGTGCTTGTGTGCGAGATTTTTTTTTCCATTATCACGCTGTTGACCTTGAACCAGAGGTTAATGCATGTTAGGAATTTTTTGTCTCCAAACCCTGTGTTATTTTTCACTACTTTTATTGTCTGTCCAACAGATCTCACTTGTAAATGAGTCTTCGAGGCTCAATGTGACTTATCTGTTTAAATAAAGGTTGAATGAATGAAAAATAATTGAGTATAATGAAGTACTACGGTAACTCTCTGAGTATTATGAAAAACTGTCCGAGTGTCACCTAATGTCAACTACCAGAGTACTATGGGATGCTGCTAACTGCCTGATTTTTCTGGAAAGTTACAGGAGAGCTGAGCTGCTTCTTGCGCACAAACTATGCTGTGTTTGTCCAGTGGGCGGAGCTTCCTGAGCCGAGCTCACGTCGTAATGTACGCCACTCGTCTCTACTGCACCACAGGGGCTGGAGGAGGTGGTGAGGTCAAACCGGGGCGGAGGGTAGGGCTAGCTGCGCTTGAGGCTGCTCCTCCTTCCCATCTCCCACATCATCCTCACTCGGTGCCACCTCCTCCACCCTCCTACCAGCTGTACCAGGGTCGACCTAATCCCCATCGAGGAACGCATTTCCATCACTACCACCCGTCGCCTCATCATCTGGCTCCACCTCCTTTCTCTTCACATTTCCATGCCCCCATCTATACCTATGGAGGAGGCGGAGCTCCTGTCAGCAGCTGTGGCGGTAGGAAAAAGACATGGAACTTTATTCATGAGAAGATGAGCTATGATACATTCTTCACCATGAAGCGTCTGATCGAGCGCTCGCGGCGCCCTGACGAGGTGCTGCGCTGGATTACTCAGAACCCCGCCAAGATCTCCCACAACCACTACCCCGTGGCTCTGCAGAAGATTGGACAACTACTGCAGGCCATGCCCCTACGCACTGCTAGAGGCGCCGTTGAAGGCAACGCCTCCGAGGGCGCAGCTACAGGGGGAGACAGGCGGCAAATCCTGGAGCATCCAGACTTCCAGATGCTTTGCAACGCCATCGTCAATGGCTGCACCAAATTTGACAACTTCAGTATCGTGAACTGCCTGTACGCTGTGGCTGCGTTAGGTGAGTTTGCACGCCGCTCACAGAGTCCGTCCCAGGCTCTGACATCACTCTCAGCTCTTATAATCTGTCCTCAGGCCTCTCCAGCGACTCCCAGGTGGTTCAGGTGCTGGAGGCGGAGTCACAGTCCAGACTGAACCAGTTCAACCAGAAGGATGTGTCCATGGTGTTCAGCTCCAGCATGAAGCTACACCCATGCAGCCAGCACCCGCTGACTGAAGCTTGCCTCGCCAGCTTGGAGAAGAACCTTGAGCGCGAGCGTCACCCTCAGACCCTGTTCTTGCTCCTGTCTTACTACAGACTCAAATGGCACTCGCTGCAGCCGCCAACATCCACTTCAGAAGGGTCAGCAGCCAACAGCAGTGCCAGCACAGCTACAAACCCCGAACAGTTGCTGGCCAACAGGTGAGACATCCAGGTGTACCAAGGTCTTTAGACATCCATGTGTACCAAGGTCTTTAGACATCCAGATGTACCAAGGTCTTTAGACATCCAGATGTACCAAGGTCTTCAGACATCCAGGTGTACCAAGGTCTTCAGACATCCAGGTGTACCAAGGTCTTCAGACATCCAGGTGTACCAAGGTCTCTAGACATCCAGGTGTACCAAGGTCTTCAGACATCCAGGTGTACCAAGGTCTTTAGACATCCAGGTGTACCAAGGTCTTCAGACATCCAGGTGTACCAAGGTCTTTAGACATCCAGGTGTACCAAGGTCTTTAGACATCCAGGAGTACCAAGGTCTTTAGACATCCAGGTGTACCAAGGTCTTTAGACATCCAGGAGTACCAAGGTCTTTAGACATCCAGGAGTACCAAGGTCTTTAGACATCCAGGTGTACCAAGGTCTTTAGACATCCAGGAGTACCAAGGTCTTTAGACATCCAGGTGTACCAAGGTCTTTAGACATCCAGGTGTACCAAGGTCTTTAGACATCCAGGTGTACCAAGGTCTTTAGACATCCAGGAGTACCAAGGTCTTTAGACATCCAGGTGTACCAAGGTCTTTAGACATCCAGGAGTACCAAGGTCTTCAGACATCCAGGTGTACCAAGGTCTTTAGACATCCAGGTGTACCAAGGTCTTCAGACATTCAGGTGTACCAAGGTCTTTAGACATCCAGGTGTACCAAGGTCTTTAGACATCCAGGTGTACCAAGATCCCTGGACCTCAGATATTCAGGCTTACTGAGGGCTCTGGACATGAAGGAATCAACTGTTTTGGTTCTGTCCTCAGGAAGATCCTGCGGTTGGTCAAACACACTTTGGCTAGCGTCAGTGGCGTTCGTGACCAGGAGATGGCGCTGCTGGACGAGATGCTGTCAGCATGCGCTCGTGAGGCAAACAACAAGAGTCTGGAACTAATATTCAGCTCCCACCTGTTCTACCAGAACAGACAGGAGAAATTCATCAGCAGCCTAGCAGGTAAGCCTCACTTGTGGATAGGGATGTGCGATATGGCCTAAAATTCATATCACGATATGCATTGTGAAGGGTGGCGATAACAATATACAGTATATCGCAATATGTTTTTGGTAGAAAACTTGCAATAGGAATGAAAAAAAAAGCATGGGGTGTCCTTTTGCCATAATTTATTTTGAAAACTGCTATACCACAAAATAATCTCTATTAAGAAAATTTCACTACTAGGTCCAGAGAGTTTTTAAATAATTAACAACTCAAGCATTAGGCTTCTTTCTTGTAGTGCAAAACAGTGCAAAATATATCTTGTGTAGTTTTAGCCATAAGTTTTAAACTAAAGAATATGTTGTTAACTCTTAACAGTTTCCAATATTGTCACTTAAGAAATGAACAGTAACAGAGCAGCATTTTACACTGAAAACACTTCACCCTCCAACCCTCTAGAGGGCGTCTCCTTCAGCTTTAAGGAGAGCTGACAAGGCAACCAGTTTCCTCTGTGGCTTTGACCAGAGGGTCTCGCAGTAAAATCACACAACACAGCGTTCTGTTCACAGATCAGAGGGCAGCTTTCTCTAAAGATGACCAACGCTTACGTTAACTTTCCACAAAAAAAAAACTTTCTACGGAACGCAGCGTTTTGCGCATGCGTCAGAATATGGCAACACTACGGCAGGCCGGACGAAGTTAGCTTATAGCTTCGCTACTTAGCACTCGAAGAAAAGACTTTAACACCACTTACGCATAGTTTTCAACAAAAAAAGTAACGATTAAATCTGACAACTGTGATTTTACATCAGACAGCATTACTGCGGTTAGCCGGTAGAAGACAGATCTCTATCGTAGGCTAAATGTCTATCGTTTCTACCGTGTACCGTTTATATCGCGCATTCCTCTTGTGGACTGGGTCCACCCCTTCTGTTTAAACAACCTGACGCTGCGTCTCCTGTCCCATCAGAGGAGTTACCCAAGAAGGTGGACAGCATCACGCCGTACACCATGGCTCTGATTGCTAAATACATTGCCCGCCATCGGCTCAGAGAGACACGGCTGCTGGACACCATTGCAGACTTTCTGGTGAAGAAGGCTGAGTATCTAGACAGCAAGGTGAGAGCAGGCATGAGTGTGGGGGATGTGGGCGGGGCTTCTATACAGAAGCTGCAGGTGTGTTTGGTTTGATGTCCTCAGGTGATCCAGAAGCTGGTGTTCCCGTTCAGCAGGATGAGTTACAGCCCATCCAACGAGCAGCAGTTCTTCTCTCGACTGGAAGAGGTTGTGGAGCTGAAGGCGCTCAACTCACCGCTCGCCACCGTCAACATCCTGATGTCCCTCTTCCAGCTGGGACATTTTCCCGGGACAGTCCTACACCGAGTCTTCTCCTCTGCCTTCATCAGCAACGTGACCAGTCAGTGTCTTCAAACTACAGAGACAGAGCAAGACAGACAGGGAGAGAGGCAGGAAGATGAGGGAGAGACAGGAAGAGGGACAGGGAGAGAGACGGGGAGAGAAACAAGAAGACAGGGAGAGAGGCAGGAAGACAGGGACAAAAGACACATGACAAGACAGGCACAAACGCAGACAGACAGAGAAACGGGAAGTAATATAGTAGCAGTCCAATCAGCTGATCTTGTATAAGCTGTCCCCGTCCTCTCTGTCCTCAGACAGTCCCTACGCTCTGATCGTCAGGAGGTATTTGTCTCTGCTCGATGCTGCAATAGAGTTGGAGTACTGCGACTATACCGGCCCTCGCCTGCAGGACGCCCACAAGGTGCTGATGTTTGACCATGCCCTCACAGCAGATGAGGTCAACCGCAAGTACAGGTAACACTTGTGGACAGGTGAGACACATCATCCCACTGCATTGTTAATATTCATTCAGCCTTTATTTATCCAGGTTAGTTTCATTGAATCATGATGACTCATTTACAGGAAAGACCTGTTTTACACAAACAACATATAAAGTACATACAAAAATCTTCTCTCATCTTCTTTCGGCTGCTCCCTTCATCAATGGTCGCCACAGCGAACGAAGTCGCACGAAGACTTGGCAATTGTTTTTACGCCGGATGCTCTTCCTGATGCAACCACAGACCTCCGAGCTACCACAGCCCTCTGTGTGGAGCAGAGAGCTGCTCTCTAGGGCGCTCGGGGAAAGTACAGGCAAAAATAATTTAACAAAAAGCAGTTGAAATCAAATTAAGGTAGTTAAAACAGTGAGATCAAGGTGCCATATAAAACAAGGTAAAATACTAAAAACAGCATATTTCCTTGTATTGATATTATCAAGCGTTTAAAATCCCCTAAAGAAATTAAGGTGGACAACTTGAGTTCCTGTTGTAAGATATTCCAGGAAACGGGAGCAGAGTAGGAGAAGGTCCTTTTGTCTAGTTCAGTCCTCACTGAGGGAACACTGCAGGTAATCATGTCCTGAGAGCGCACGTACTCACGCTGGGACACTTAAGGCTCTGCGTACGCCGCTGTACGCCGTACGTACGCAGAGGTACAAGCGTATCCCCGCAGGGCATGAACGCGCCAAGCTCAAATTTTATGACCACTAACGCAAGCGCGTTGTCTCACAATAAACTGCACAGCGCCGGACTGTTTTGTATGAGACACAAATGTATTAAATTCCTCTTCTTCATCCTTAATCTGGACTTTTCTTTTGTTGTTTTGCCAAAAGAAAAGTGATCTCTTCCTCCTCCGCTGACTCGATGACTGAAATGATGAGAAATGAATGAATTTGTCACGAGCGAATTAAACTCAGGTCCAACGTGGCTGCAGAGGTTCTGGAGATTTCCTGGTGTGCTGGACCAGCGCTCCATGTTTTTATTTTATTTTTTAGAACTTTTTATTAACATATAAACACAGAACACCACTGCGGCTGGAGCTGTGTGAAGTTAATGATGTCCAGTTAACCAGTGAATACAGGGTGCAGTGGTGGGTACGATAATCACAACCAGTTATGAATCTTAGTGCACCATGATAGACAACATCCAACATCTGCAGGATGCACCATGATAGACAACATCCAACATCTGCAGGATGCACCATGATAGACAACATCCAACATCTGCAGGATGCACCATGATAGACAACATCCAACATCTGCAGGATGCACCATGATAGACAACATCCAACATCTGCAGGATGCACCATGATAGACAACATCCAACATCTGCAGGATGCACCATGATAGACAACATCCAACATCTGCAGGATGCACCATGATAGACAACATCCAACATCTGCAGGATGCACCATGATAGACAACATCCAACATCTGCAGGATGCACCATGATAGACAACATCCAACATCTGCAGGGTGCACCATGATAGACAACATCCAACATCTGCAGGGTGCACCATGATAGACAACATCCAACATCTGCAGGATGCACCATGATAGACAACATCCAACATCTGCAGGATGCACCATGATAGACAACATCCAACATCTGCAGGATGCACCATGATAGACAACATCCAACATCTGCAGGATGCACCATGATAGACAACATCCAACATCTGCAGGATGCACCATGATAGACAACATCCAACATCTGCAGGATGCACCATGATAGACAACATCCAACATCTGCAGGATGCACCATGATAGACAACATCCAACATCTGCAGGATGCACCATGATAGACAACATCCAACATCTGCAGGATGCACCATGATAGACAACATCCAACATCTGCAGGATGCACCATGATAGACAACATCCAACATCTGCAGGATGCACCATGATAGACAACATCCAACATCTGCAGGATGCACCATGATAGACAACATCCAACATCTGCAGGATGCACCATGATAGACAACATCCAACATCTGCAGGATGCACCATGATAGACAACATCCAACATCTGCAGGATGCTCCATGATAGACAACATCCAACATCTGCAGGATGCACCATGATAGACAACATCCAACATCTGCAGGATGCACCATGATAGACAACATCCAACATCTGCAGGATGCACCATGATAGACAACATCCAACATCTGCAGGATGCACCATGATAGACAACATCTGCAGGATGCACCATGATAGACAACATCCAACATCTGCAGGATGCACCATGATAGACAACATCCAACATCTGCAGGATGCACCATGATAGACAACATCCAACATCTGCAGGATGCACCATGATAGACAACATCCAACATAATAATAATAATAATAATAAATTCAATTTATACCGCACTTTTCATTAATAAAAATCTCAAAGTGCTACAACAATAAAACAAGTGATAAAATCAAATAAAATCAATAATGGTATTAACTAAGATTAAAAACAGAATCATGTGGAGGCAGAATAGGCCTGCTTAAAAAAATAAAAAAATAAAATAAAAAAATAAAAAAATAAAGCAAGTGATAAAATCAAGTAAAATCAATAATACTATCAACCAAGATCAAAGATAAAATCATGCGGGGGCAGAATAGGCTTGCTTAAAAAGAAAAGTCTTTAAACCGCTTTTAAAGTCAACCAGTGACTGTGGAGCTCTCAGGCAGTCAGGGAGGGAGTTCCATAGGCGGGGGGCAGCCACACAGAATGCCCTGTCTCCCATGGTCCTTAATTTGGTTCGTGGAATGTGAAGTAGATTACTGTTCTGTGATCGTAGAGACCGGGTGGATGAATATGGTGCAAGAATGTCCTTTAGATAGTCAGGTGAAGTTCCATGTAAGCATTGATGTGTAATGAGAGCAGTTTTGCATCTGCAGGATGCACCATGATAGACAACATCCAACATCTGCAGGATGCACCATGATAGACAACATCCAACATCTGCAGGATGCACCATGATAGACAACATCCAACATCTGCAGGGTGCACCATGATAGACAACATCCAACATCTGCAGGATGCACCATGATAGACAACATCCAACATCTGCAGGATGCACCATGATAGACAACATCCAACATCTGCAGGGTGCTCCATGATAGACAACATCCAACATCTGCAGGGTGCACCATGATAGACAACATCCAACATCTGCAGGATGCACCATGATAGACAACATCCAACATCTGCAGGGTGCACCATGATAGACAACATCCAACATCTGCAGGATGCACCATGATAGACAACATCCAACATCTGCAGGATGCTCCATGATAGACAACATCCAACATCTGCAGGATGCACCATGATAGACAACATCCAACATCTGCAGGATGCACCATGATAGACAACATCCAACATCTGCAGGATGCACCATGATAGACAACATCCAACATCTGCAGGATGCACCATGATAGACAACATCCAACATCTGCAGGTGCTTGTAGGAGCGTTCATGTAGAGAATGTCACCGTAATCAATGGAGGGAAGGAAAGTCACAGATACAAGGTGTTTCCTAACATTCAGTGTTAGACATGATCTGTTTCTGAAAAAGAAACCCAGTTTAACTTTCAGTTTCTTCACTAGGTTTTCCACGTGGAGCTCTATGAATCTACGCACTAAGTGCAACTGCACAAATGCCCAGGCAACATATCTAGTTATCTCCAACCTTATAATAAACTGTCAGCCTGAGTGCAGCGGTGTCTACAGTCTGTCTGTATGCAGCGCAGAAACGCTGCAGATGGAGAGGAGGAACCCCCCCTGCTGGTCAAAACAGGCTTTATACTGCATATTTCATCTACTGAGAAATAATATTTTACGTTGTGGATAATACAAGATACAAGATACAAGAGCTTTTATTAACATTGCACCAGTTCTCACCAATACAACGTGATAATGTATACTGTACACAGTCGTCCAGAAGAGGGAGAGAATGTAAAGCTGCTGCTTATTCAAACACATGACATGTTCTTCAGCGCGGCCTCTCTCATCCGTCTCGGGATGAAGGTCAAATCAGATATGGAAAAAAGGAAAACACAATAGGTATCATTTGTGATATTCAAAAAAAGAATCTATCAAAGATTGCCTTAAGACACTCTATGATAAAGTCCCAAAAACTCTATCAGCATTAAGCACATCCAGACAAGACATTGTTGCAGTTTGACGACATGCAAGGAGATCAAAGAGTCTGTGAGCAACATTCAGATAGCACAGTTCAGCAGTTGTTCAGCTTGGCGCCTCCGAGCACACCCACAGAGATCTCTGGGGGGGGGGTCAGCAAGGTCTCTCAGCTTCACTCCAGGAGAATAGTTTCCAGACAGCCTTCTTTTCAAGGTCGTGTGCAGAAACCAGATTAGATAGTTCTTTTGTTTATCTTCAATCCAGGCCACAGTGTTCTTTTTGACTGCAGCCTTCCAAGTCCAGGTGCTGTTCAGGTCCAAAATCGCCGAATCATATGAGGTTCCGAGCTACGAACCCCCATCTGTGCCCTGATTGAGGCCGGGCGGCTGTAAACGAGTTCCAAAGCGCACCGCAGGTCCGCGGTGGTCTACCGCCGCTCCCATCGTGCGGTTCAGTTCGTACAACAGCTGGGATGAGGAGCTCACAGCCCGGATCAGAGAATCTTGCTGATCAGGAAGTTTGGCCAGCGCGCTGATAGCCGCCGAAGTCTTCCTGAGCTTCCAGTAGCAGACAGCTCCGCTGACGCCAAAAAACAGAGCAGCTGCCACCAATATCCCAATAATCCACAAATCTTCCACGTCTTCGACAGACAAGACGGTCAAACACATAGGTTGCCACTGTCCCCACGAGTCCATCATGTATCCGACAGCGTGCGTGTCAGAGGGGCAGACCGCTTCTCCTGGCCCGGTCCGCTTCGTGGAAAAAATCTTATCTATAGAGGAAACAGCCCAATTTATTAAATCCATCGCAAATTGGTTCGAGTGAGCGCTGAAGAGTCACAGACGAGACAAAAAGCAAGCAGGGAGGAGGAAAACTTAAGGAGGGTAGGAGCAAAAAGATATGCGACTTGCTTTGTCGAGAGCCGGAAGTAGAAGAATCACAGAAGTTTACAGTCGTACGGTACAACGTCAAACAAAGGTGGTAGGTAAGCTAATCCCACGACTTGTAGCCATTTTTATCATGCTAAAGGGCAAAGCAGAGCTGTGCGTCTGTACGAGCGCCGCGCCACGCGCGTGTGCAGTTCACAGCAGAGCTCAGCGTGAGGCTCCAAATACTTGACGTCATTTGAGCAGCAGCAGGGCGGAGCGTTTAGCTACGGGACAAATTGAGGTCGCTGATTGGTCATTTGCTGACACGCCTACTGATTTGATTGACAGGTCGGGAAAGGCAGAGGGCTGCGCAGCTTTGTTCGGTGTTTATATGTTAATAAAAAGTCCTAAAAATTAAAATTAAAACAGGGAGCGCTGGTCCTTCAGCCCACACAGCAGACCAGCACCAAATGTTTAGAACCTGCACATCCACGTTGGACATGAGTTTAGTTCACTCGTGACAAGTTCATTCATTCCTCCTCATCGGAGGAGGAAGTGAATGGTGACCGCTTCAAGTGATCACTTGACTTTTGGCAAAAAAACAAAAGAAAAGTCCGATCAGCGATGAAGAAGAGGAATTTAATACATTTGTGTCTCATACAAAACAGTCCGCCACCGGGCAGTTTATTGTGAGACAACACACGCGCGTGAGCGGTCGTGAAAATTTGAGCTTGGCGCGTTCATGCGCGCGTTCAAAGGCTTGTGCCGCGGCGCTCGTCAAAACGCACAGCTCTGCCTGGCCCTTAAGTGTTAGCAAACAGTGCTCTGTGTAAATCTGGAAAAGTTTACAAGACAGTGGTGAGACCAGCTATGTTGTATGGTCTGGAGACAGAGACATGGACAAAAAGACAGGAGACAGAGACATGGACAAAAAGACAGGAGACAGAGACATGGACAAAAAGACAGGAGACAGAGACATGGACAAAAAGACAGGAGACAGAGACATGGACAAAAAGACAGGAGACAGAGACATGGACAAAAAGACAGGAGACAGAGACATGGACAAAAAGACAGGAGACAGAGACATGGACAAAAAGACAGGAGACAGAGACATGGACAAAAAGACAGGAGACAGAGACATGGACAAAAAGACAGGAGACAGAGACATGGACAAAAAGACAGGAGACAGAGACATGGACAAAAAGACAGGAGACAGAGACATGGACAAAAAGACAGGAGACAGAGACATGGACAAAAAGACAGGAGACAGAGACATGGACAAAAAGACAGGAGACAGAGACATGGACAAAAAGACAGGAGACAGAGACATGGACAAAAAGACAGGAGACAGAGACATGGACAAAAAGACAGGAGACAGAGACATGGACAAAAAGACAGGAGACAGAGACATGGACAAAAAGACAGGAGACAGAGACATGGACAAAAAGACAGGAGACAGAGACATGGACAAAAAGACAGGAGACAGAGACATGGACAAAAAGACAGGAGACAGAGACATGGACAAAAAGACAGGAGACAGAGACATGGACAAAAAGACAGGAGACAGAGACATGGACAAAAAGACAGGAGACAGAGACATGGACAAAAAGACAGGAGACAGAACTGGAAGTGTCAGAAATGAAGATGTTGAGGTTCTCCTTAGGAGTGACAAGGATGGATAAGATCAGGAATGAGATCATCAGAGGTACAGCACATGTTGAACAACTGGGAGATAAAGTTAGAGAGGACACACTGAGATGGTTTGGACATGTCCAGAGGAGGGACAGTGGTTTGGACATGTCCAGAGGAGGGACAGTGGTTTGGACATGTCCAGAGGAGGGACAGTGGTTTGGACATGTCCAGAGGAGGGACAGTGGTTTGGACATGTCCAGAGGAGGGACAGTGGTTTGGACATGTCCAGAGGAGGGACAGTGGTTTGGACATGTCCAGAGGAGGGACAGTGGTTTGGACATGTCCAGAGGAGGGACAGTGGTTTGGACATGTCCAGAGGAGGGACAGTGGTTTGGACATGTCCAGAGGAGGGACAGTGGTTTGGACATGTCCAGAGGAGGGACAGTGGTTTGGACATGTCCAGAGGAGGGACAGTGGTTTGGACATGTCCAGAGGAGGGACAGTGGTTTGGACATGTCCAGAGGAGGGACAGTGGTTTGGACATGTCCAGAGGAGGGACAGTGGTTTGGACATGTCCAGAGGAGGGACAGTGGTTTGGACATGTCCAGAGGAGGGACAGTGGTTTGGACATGTCCAGAGGAGGGACAGTGGTTTGGACATGTCCAGAGGAGGGACAGTGGTTTGGACATGTCCAGAGGAGGGACAGTGGGTATATTGGTAGAAGGATGTTAGAAATGCAGCTGCCAGGAAAAAGACAAAGAGGAGACATATGGATGCAGTTAGAGAGGACATGGAGGTAGTTGGAGTGAGGACAGAGTGAGGTGGAGGAGGACGACTCAACCCCTGAAGAGGGTAAAGCTGAAAGAAGAAGAAGCGGTTTAATAGGTTGTGTAATGTAAAATGTACTCTTACATATTGAATTTCACTGAGTTCTTGCCCTGCGCTGATCTGCAGCATGAAAAACATCTGCAGCATGAAAAACATCTGCAGCATGAAAAACATCCACTGCAGGAACTAGTTTAAGTTTCTAGCAGCTTAGTTTTTTTTTGTGAGCTTCACTACCTCCACATTAGCCTGGTTAAAACCAGACCCTTGTCCTTCACTTCGCTTCAGACTAGGGTCTGGGACTTCTCCCATAGAGAACGATTTCTCCGGTAGATTTTTGACCGGACCAATCAGAGAACAGAAGGGGTGGAGTTTTTGGCCCCTAACCCACGCCCCCACCTGTCCCAGCGCGCAGCCAGCGAGCAGCCGCATGTTCTCATTCAAAGCGATGCAAAGCGATGCAGGACTGTTTTATATGTGACACAAATGTATTAAATTCCCCTTCTTAATCCCTTATCTGGAGTTTTCTTTTGTTTTTTTGCCAAAAGTCAAGTGATCGCTCCTCCTCCTCCTCCTCCTCCTCTCCCTCCGCTGATGAGGAAATGTCTGAGTTTATTCTCTCGTGACAACCTCAGACATCTCCCTCCACAGCCTCCTCTTCTGGGAGGACTCCAAGGCGTTCCCAGGCCAGCTGAGAGACATACGGTAGTCTCTCCAGCGTGTCCTGGGTCTCCTCCCAGTCGGACATGCCCGAACCACCTCACCTGTCTCCTCTGGATGTGGAGGAGCAGTGGTTCTCCTCAGAGTCTCTCCTGATAACTGAACTTCTGTCTCTAGAGGAACTCATTTCAACCTCCTGGATCTCCTGACGCTGCTCAATAATCCAGGTAGAAAAATCTAAAAAAGCTAAGTCTGCTCCTCTGGACATTAAAAAACAAAACAAAAAAATGTAGAAACGTTTCGTCTTTCGTCCTAAAGACTTCCTCAGTCTGAGCTGCTGTATTCAGCTCAGTCTTATAAATAGCACCCTCTCACAGTGGATCAACCAGTTGGCTGATGACAGATGAAACCAGCTGCTCACATGATCAAGGACCATCATCCTAACGATGGATCGTTAGCACCCTGATGGCTGCTTGCTATTCACAGAGGGCTGAGTGATACTAGCAACAGCATTCACTTGAGGCAGAACCTCACCTTTGACCTGAAGAGAACAATCCGCCCTTTTCCGGTTGAGGACCATGACCTCAGATTTAGAGTTGCTGGTTCTCATCCCAGCCGCTTCACACTCGGCTGTGAACCGCTCCAGTAAGAGCTGAAGATCACAGCACGATGACGCCAACAGGACCACATCATCTGCAAAGAGCAGAGATGAATCCTGAGGCCTCTGAACCGGACTCCCTGCACCCCCTGGCTGCACCGACAAGTTCTGTCCATAAAGTTCTGAACAGAATCAGTGACAACGGGCAGCCTGGAGGGTTCTGACTTACTGCCGGCAGTGAAACCAAACTCTTGTTTCCTTCCTTCACCTCTTCATTAATGCTCTTGGACACAGAGCTCTGTGAACAGCCAGCCTCTTTAGCAACGACCTTTGTGTCTTGGTGTCCTCCCAGAAGAACTGGAAGAAGTGTCTGGGCTTCCCTGCCTGTGCAAGGTGTCAGAGGTCGTCTTTTGGACAGCAGTCTTCTCCAGGATTGTGTAGCTACAGAACTGAGACCGTTTCAAGGTCTTTGCAGGTGTTTTAAGTTAACCAGCTGATTAATAAATAAACATTTGACAGATATCAGTCTGTGTGTAATGAATTAATATAACATACAAGTTTCACTTTTTGAACGGAATTACTGAAATAAATTAACTTTTTCATGATATTCTCATTTTATGACCAGCACCAGTATATACTATGAAAAGAATACAGTATAAATATCATAAAAGGTTAATAGTAATGTTTTCTACTTGAATGATTAAAGACCTAAAGAAGCTTTTAAATGAAAGCAAACTACAGAATGGTTTAAATAAATATACTCTGAACAAGAACCATGTTTATGCTCCCATTAGATGTTTTCTAGGAACGTCCTTTTTCTCAGATATTGAATCAGAACTTCTCCACCTCCCACGTGTATCCAGATGTTGAGTAGACCTCTGATTACTGCACAGGGGGCATTAGATCCAGATGTTGAGTAGACCTCTGATTACTGCACAGGGGGCATTAGATCCAGATGTTGAGTAGACCTCTGATTACTGCACAGGGGGCATTAGATCCAGATGTTGAGTAGACCTCTGATTACTGCACAGGGGGCATTAGGCTGACCACAACAAAAGGCCACACAGCACCAAATTAGATTTGAGTTGTTCCTTCAAGTTCAACAAGGTTTTATCTGAACCTGAAACGGACCGTGTCTAAGTTTCCATGGAAACGTCAGGATCAGGTCATGAAGATCTGAATGTTCTAAAAGAAAACCTTAAACAGAGTTAGTCCAAAGTCCTGAGCTCAGAAACTAAACGTAGAACTCAGCTGGGCTCTTTGAATCCTCCAGCACAAAGGAGTGGTTCTGACAGGTTCTGTCTGGCACCATGTGGTTCTGACAGGTTCTGTCTGGCACCATGTGGTTCTGACAGGTTCTGTCTGGTACCATGTGGTTCTGACAGGTTCTGTCTGGCACCATGTGGTTCTGACAGGTTCTGTCTGGTACCATGTGGTTCTGACAGGTTCTGTCTGGTACCATGTGGTTCTGACAGGTTCTGTCTGGCACCATGTGGTTCTGACAGGTTCTGTCTGGCACCATGTGGTTCTGACAGGTTCTGTGCTCTCAGTTATAAAGGTCTGGTGGCCGAAGCTCTGAGGCAGCTGGTGGGAGAACAGAACTACAAACAGGACGAAGTACTGGCCCCGGGATACTACACAGGTACACCCAGTCCCAGCTATGTTTGTCTGTAGTCTGTGTCCTGTTTGTCTCTGGTCTGTGTTCTGGTTGTCTGTAATCTGTGTCCTGGTTGTCTGTAATCTGTGTCCTGTTTGTCTGTAATCTGTGTCCTGTTTGTCTGTAATCTGTGTCCTGTTTGTCTGTAATCTGTGTCCTGTTTGTCTGTAATCTGTGTCCTGTTTGTCTGTAATCTGTGTCCTGTTTGTCTGTAATCTGTGTCCTGTTTGTCTGTAATCTGTGTCCTGTTTGTCTGTAATCTGTGTCCTGTTTGTCTGTAATCTGTGTCCTGTTTGTCTGTAGTCTGTGTCCTGTTTGTCTGTAGTCTGTGTCCTGTTTGTCTGTAATCTGTGTCCTGTTTGTCTGTAGTCTGTGTCCTGTTTGTCTGTAGTCTGTGTTCTGGTTGTCTGTAATCTGTGTTCTGGTTGTCTGTAGTCTGTGTTCTGGTTGTCTGTAGTCTGTGTCCTGGTTGTCTGTAATCTGTGTCTTGGTTGTCTGTAATCTGTGTCTTGGTTGTCTGTAATCTGTGTTCTGGTTGTCTGTAATCTGTGTTCTGGTTGTCTGTAGTCTGTGTTCTGGTTGTCTGTAGTCTGTGTCCTGGTTGTCTGTAATCTGTGTTCTGGTTGTCTGTAATCTGTGTCCTGGTTGTCTGTAATCTGTGTCTTGGTTGTCTGTAATCTGTGTCCTGGTTGTCTGTAATCTGTGTCCTGGTTGTCTGTAGTCTGTGTTCTGGTTGTCTGTAATCTGTGTCCTGGTTGTCTGTAATCTGTGTCTTGGTTGTCTGTAATCTGTGTCCTGTTTGTCTGTAATCTGTGTTGTGGTTGTCTGTAATCTGTGTCCTGTTTGTCTGTAATCTGTGTTCTGTGTAATCTGTGTTCTGGTTGTCTGTAATCAGTGTTCTGGTTGTCTGTAATCTGTGTTGTGTTTGTCTGTAATCTGTGTTGTGGTTGTCTGTAATCTGTGTTGTGGTTGTCTGTAATCAGTGTTGTGGTTGTCTGTAATCAGTGTTGTGGTTGTCTGTAATCTGTGTTGTGGTTGTCTGTAATCTGTGTTGTGGTTGTCTGTAATCTGTGTTGTGGTTGTCTGTAATCTGTGTTGTGGTTGTCTGTAATCTGTGTTGTGGTTGTCTGTAATCTGTGTTGTGGTTGTCTGTAATCTGTGTTGTGGTTGTCTGTAATCTGTGTTGTGGTTGTCTGTAATCTGTGTTGTGGTTGTCTGTAATCTGTGTTGTGGTTGTCTGTAATCTGTGTTGTGGTTGTCTGTAATCTGTGTTGTGGTTGTCTGTAATCTGTGTTGTGGTTGTCTGTAATCTGTGTTGTGGTTGTCTGTAATCTGTGTTGTGGTTGTCTGTAATCTGTGTTGTGGTTGTCTGTAATCTGTGTTGTGGTTGTCTGTAATCAGTGTTGTGGTTGTCTGTAATCTGTGTTGTGGTTGTCTGTAATCTGTGTTGTGGTTGTCTGTAATCTGTGTTGTGGTTGTCTGTAATCTGTGTTGTGGTTGTCTGTAATCTGTGTTGTGGTTGTCTGTAATCTGTGTTGTGGTTGTCTGTAATCTGTGTTGTGGTTGTCTGTAATCTGTGTTGTGGTTGTCTGTAATCTGTGTTGTGGTTGTCTGTAATCTGTGTTGTGGTTGTCTGTAATCTGTGTTGTGGTTGTCTGTAATCTGTGTTGTGGTTGTCTGTAATCTGTGTTGTGGTTGTCTGTAATCTGTGTTGTGGTTGTCTGTAATCTGTGTTGTGGTTGTCTGTAATCTGTGTTGTGGTTGTCTGTAATCTGTGTTGTGGTTGTCTGTAATCTGTGTTGTGGTTGTCTGTAATCTGTGTTGTGGTTGTCTGTAATCTGTGTTGTGGTTGTCTGTAATCTGTGTTGTGGTTGTCTGTAATCTGTGTTGTGGTTGTCTGTAATCTGTGTTGTGGTTGTCTGTAATCTGTGTTGTGGTTGTCTGTAATCTGTGTTGTGGTTGTCTGTAATCAGTGTTGTGGTTGTCTGTAATCTGTGTTGTGGTTGTCTGTAATCAGTGTTGTGGTTGTCTGTAATCTGTGTTGTGGTTGTCTGTAATCTGTGTTGTGGTTGTCTGTAATCTGTGTTGTGGTTGTCTGTAATCTGTGTTGTGGTTGTCTGTAATCTGTGTTGTGGTTGTCTGTAATCTGTGTTGTGGTTGTCTGTAATCTGTGTTGTGGTTGTCTGTAATCTGTGTTGTGGTTGTCTGTAATCTGTGTTGTGGTTGTCTGTAATCTGTGTTGTGGTTGTCTGTAATCTGTGTTGTGGTTGTCTGTAATCTGTGTTGTGGTTGTCTGTAATCTGTGTTGTGGTTGTCTGTAATCTGTGTTGTGGTTGTCTGTAATCTGTGTTGTGGTTGTCTGTAATCTGTGTTGTGGTTGTCTGTAATCTGTGTTGTGGTTGTCTGTAATCTGTGTTGTGGTTGTCTGTAATCTGTGTTGTGGTTGTCTGTAATCTGTGTTGTGGTTGTCTGTAATCTGTGTTGTGGTTGTCTGTAATCTGTGTTGTGGTTGTCTGTAATCTGTGTTGTGGTTGTCTGTAATCTGTGTTGTGGTTGTCTGTAATCAGTGTTGTGGTTGTCTGTAATCAGTGTTGTGGTTGTCTGTAATCTGTGTTGTGGTTGTCTGTAATCTGTGTTGTGGTTGTCTGTAATCTGTGTTGTGGTTGTCTGTAATCTGTGTTGTGGTTGTCTGTAATCTGTGTTGTGGTTGTCTGTAATCTGTGTTGTGGTTGTCTGT
Source organism: Garcialebias charrua (assembly GCA_038048925.1). Lineage (NCBI taxonomy): Eukaryota > Metazoa > Chordata > Actinopteri > Cyprinodontiformes > Rivulidae > Garcialebias > Garcialebias charrua. The sequence goes on along the minus strand of JBBPBX010044509.1, from coordinate 2,925 downwards.
AATCTGTGTTGTGGTTGTCTGTAATCTGTGTTGTGGTTGTCTGTAATCAGTGTTGTGGTTGTCTGTAATCTGTGTTGTGGTTGTCTGTAATCTGTGTTGTGGTTGTCTGTAATCTGTGTTGTGGTTGTCTGTAATCTGTGTTGTGGTTGTCTGTAATCTGTGTTGTGGTTGTCTGTAATCTGTGTTGTGGTTGTCTGTAATCAGTGTTGTGGTTGTCTGTAATCTGTGTTGTGGTTGTCTGTAATCAGTGTTCTGGTTGTCTGTAATCTGTGTTGTGGTTGTCTGTAATCTGTGTTGTGGTTGTCTGTAATCTGTGTTGTGGTTGTCTGTAATCTGTGTTGTGGTTGTCTGTAATCTGTGTTGTGGTTGTCTGTAATCTGTGTTGTGGTTGTCTGTAATCTGTGTTGTGGTTGTCTGTAATCTGTGTTGTGGTTGTCTGTAATCTGTGTCCTGGTTGTCTGTAATCTGTGTCCGTTTGTCTGTAATCTGTGTTCTGTGTAATCTGTGTTCTGGTTGTCTGTAATCAGTGTTGTGGTTGTCTGTAATCTGTGTTGTGGTTGTCTGTAATCTGTGTTGTGGTTGTCTGTAATCAGTGTTGTGGTTGTCTGTAATCTGTGTTGTGGTTGTCTGTAATCTGTGTTGTGGTTGTCTGTAATCTGTGTTGTGGTTGTCTGTAATCTGTGTTGTGGTTGTCTGTAATCTGTGTTGTGGTTGTCTGTAATCTGTGTTGTGGTTGTCTGTAATCAGTGTTGTGGTTGTCTGTAATCTGTGTTGTGGTTGTCTGTAATCTGTGTTGTGGTTGTCTGTAATCTGTGTTGTGGTTGTCTGTAATCTGTGTTGTGGTTGTCTGTAATCTGTGTTGTGGTTGTCTGTAATCTGTGTTGTGGTTGTCTGTAATCAGTGTTCTGGTTGTCTGTAATCTGTGTTGTGGTTGTCTGTAATCTGTGTTGTGGTTGTCTGTAATCTGTGTTGTGGTTGTGTCTGGTTTCCTCTACAGATTTTGTGCTCTGGCTGGATGGTTCTGGTCGGGTTCTGCCCGTCGGGTCTGAATCAGGCTTGTGTCCGTCCTGTGTTGCTGTGGGGACAGAGAACGTTGAAGACACTGTTGCTGCGGTGACCTTGAAGTTGCAGAAGTTGTCTCAGTTCACGGCACTGGAGGACCGAGCCGAGCTGCAGGGTCCGGAGGACGAATTGGGCGGAGCCTCAAAGGCCCAGTCCTTCAGGGCCCACCACACATGTGGCACTGCAGGGGCCCCAGCAGCTTGTGTCCCCCCTCAGAGCGGCTCTAATGACGGGGCCCTGGATCTGGAGCAGTACTACTCGGGTCTGGCAAAGGACCATTCCCTGGAGAGTCAGGACAGCTCCACACTCAGCAGCTCCCCCTCCGAGGGCCCGGCTCCGCCCGGGCCCTCAGGATCCACAGGTGGTCTGGCCCCAGACTCCTTGTTTCCTTTTTCCATTGGGAGGATCCTGGAGGACGAGGGGCCTGCAGGAACCCCCGAGGTTCTGGGGTCGGACCGTGAGCTGCCCGGGTTCTACGAAGGACCGAACTATGCAGAGGGGTCTGGAACCGACAGGGGGCCCCTGACACGTCTCCACCGCCCTGACCCAGAAACTGTACCAGAGCCACGGCAGACCCGGAGGTCAGTACCAGCTGTTCTGGGGTGAAGCTAAACATCTGTTCTGATGCTGCTCAATAATCCAGGTGGAAAAATCTAAAGTCACGTCAGGTTCTCTGGACGTTCCAAAAATAAAATTAATTTTTGACACGTCCAGAGAACCTGACGTAACGCGTTTGGACTAAAAGCTGTTTGTCCTGTGTGCAGGGTCATCATGTCTGTCAACGACAAGTGGCACTACTGTCACAACTCTGAGGTTCTGGTCGGGTCACGGGCCATGAGGGACCGACACCTGAGGCTGCTGGGATACATCATCCTGCAGGTCAGTGCACAGGTCCAGAACTGGACCAGCCAGGTTCTGGTCAGGGTCAGTGCACGGGCTCAGACGTTTTCTTCTTGTCCCCTCTCAGCTGCCGTACCACGAGCTGGAGAAGCTGAATGGCATCGAGGAGGTGAAGCAGTACCTGCACCAGAAGCTGCTGGAGGTCCCTCTATGACCGACAGCACACGTGCCTGTCAGTCCGAACTCAGGGGAAACTGCAACCTCTCAACCGAACTGGGCCGTTTCCCATCAGGCTGTGCTGCTGGTGGAGTCATCCATTTTGACTGTGGGGGAGGGGCCTGTTTTTAACCTTGTGGTAACCGTAATGCATGAGGTTTTATACGCATGCGCCAAAGGCTGGGGTCAAAGGTCAGATTATTTATTTGTTAACGGGTAACGGACACACAGAGGTTTGATTATATTCTATAAACGTGTATAAAAAGCTGAATCCAACCGAGACTCGAGTTTTCATTTTCACCTGGGTCATGTGATGTCACAACAGGAAACTGGACAGGAAGTGAGAAAAAGTGCATTTATTTTGTATCTGCTGAGGCCCAACACTCACTCGTCCCTCAGAGGTAACTAACCTGCAGGCTCCGCCCCTTCACTGTTGTCTGTACAAGCCCCACCCTCAAAATTTTGACTGGAAAAAATAACATTTTTTGAAACATCCATCAAATAAAAACTAACAGTGGATTATAAAAACAACACTCAGGTAACAAAATCATCAAGCTCCACCGACGTCACATCTCACTGCCTCGGATTGGCAGGTGAGGAGGCGTGGCCTGCACAGCCTGTCCTCTACATTAAGAGGGTGGAGCTAATCTGAGTCCAGATCGCTGGACTCCTCTGAGGATGTCTCATCATCGTCCTCGTCATTCTGGGGGCAGAAAAAAGGAAGTAGTTTAAAAATAAGCAGACGCCGGTTCAGGATGAAAGAATTCTGTCATCGCTCACCTCGTCTTCATCCTCACTGTCTGTGCT
>JBBPBX010044508.1:0-27433 GCA_038048925.1 Garcialebias charrua | reverse complement strand
GTGTCTACTCCGCACCAGGGGTGCACACGCACAATAAATCTGGTTCAGATCAGATGATGTCTCACTGAGATATAACAGTTTGAATAATCTAGGGGGCGCTATGGAGTTATATGTTAAATCACAAAATCAATGTGTCCACAAGGGCTCACTGATGATGCACAATAAATCTGGTTCAGATCGGATGATGTATCACTGAGATATAACTATAGAAATAATGTAGGGGGCGCACTTGAGTTAAATGTTAGCCCACCATATCAATGTGTCCACAAGGGCTCACTGATGATGCACAATAAATCTGGTTCAGATCGGATGATGTATCACTGAGATATAACAGTTTGAATAATCTAGGGGGCGCTCTGGAGTCATATGTTAAACCACAATATCAATGTGTCCACAATGTCTCAATGATGATTCACAGTAAATCTGGTTCAGATCGGATGATGTATCACTGAGATATAACTATAGAAATAATGTAGGGGGCGCACTTGAGTCAAATGTTAGCCCACCTTATCAATGTGTCCACAAGGACTCACTGATGATGCACAATAAATCTGGTTCAGATCGGATGATGTCTCACTGAGATATAACAGTTTGAATAATCTAGGGGGCGCTCTGGAGTCACATGTTAAACCACAATATCAATGTGTCCACAAGGTCTCACTGATGATACACGATAAATCTGGTTCAGATCGGATGATGTCTCACTGAGATATAACAGTTTGAATAATCTAGGGGGCGCTATGGAGTTATATGTTAAACCACAATATCAATGTGTCCACAAGGGCTCACTGATTATTCACAATAAATTTGGTTCAGATCGGATGATGTATCACTGAGATATAACTATAGAAATAATGTAGGGGGCGCACTTGAGTCAAATTTAGCCCACCTTGTCAATGTGTCCACAAGGGCTCATTGATGATACACAATAAATCTGGTTCAGATCAGATGATGTCTCACTGAGATATAACAGTTTGAGTAATCTAGGGGGCGCTCTGGAGTCATATGTTAAACCACAATATCAATGTGTCCACAATGTCTCACTGATGATACACAATAAATCTGGTTCAGATCGGATGATGTATCACTGAGATATAACTGTAGTAATAATATAGGGGGCGCTATGGAGTAAAAATTTACATACCATTATCAATGTGTGTCGACGTGTTCACTGATAAAGCACAATAAATCTCGTACAGATCGGATAATGTATCACTGAGATATAACTGTAGAAATAATATAGGGGGCGCTGTGGAGTAAAAATTTACATACCATTATCAATGTGTGTAGAAGTGTTCACTGATGAATCACAATAAATCTCGTGCAGATCGGATAATGTATCACTAAGATATAACTGTAGTAATAATATAGGGGGCGCTATAGAGTAAAAATTTACATAACATTATCAATGTGTGTCGAAGTGTTCACTGATAAAGCACAATAAATCTCGTGCAGATCGGATAATGTATCACTGAGATATAACTGTAGTAATAATATAGGGGGCGCTATGGAGTAAAAATTTACATAACATTATCAATGTGTGTCAAAGTGTTCACTGATGATGCACAATAAATCTGGTTCAGATCGGATGATGTATCACTGAGATATAACTATAGAAGTAATGTAGGGGGCGCACTTGAGTCAAATGTTTGCCCACCATATCAATGTGTCCACAAGGGCTCACTGATGATGCACAATAAATCTGGTTCAGATCGGATGATGTATCACTGAGATATAACAGTTTGAATAATCTAGGGGGCGCTCTTGAGTCATATGTTAGCCCACCATATCAATGTGTCCACAAGGGCTCACTGATGATGCACAATAAATCTAGTTCAGATCGGATAATGTATCACTGAGATATAACTATAGAAATAATGTAGGGGGCGCACTTGAGTCAAATGTTAGCCCACCATATCAATGTGTCCACAAGGGCTCACTGATGATGCACAATAAATCTGGTTCAGATCGGATGATGTATCACTGAGATATATTTATAGAAATAATGTAGGGGGCGCACTTGAGTCAAATGTTAGCTCACTATATCAATGTGTCCACAAGGGCTCACTGATGATGCACAATAAATCTGGTTCAGATCGGATGATGTATCACTGAGCTACAACAGTTTGAATAATCTAGGGGGCGCTATGGAGGGTATTTGCTAATTAGCATAAACACCTGTTCAAGGGGTGGGTAATGATCGATCATAATGATTTTGGTACTCCTCAGATCAAATCTGTGGAGTTTAGAACCAAACGTATGGTGACGGCGTTACGTCTTACTTCGCCATGTCACCACGCCCACTTGCTCCACCCAAAACGAACAGTGCTGGAAAGCTTGTTACACCAACATGTCTTTGGTGACTGGATACAATGTCACGCTGATTAGGTAACAGGGATCCGATATGGACCGTTCAACGTAAAACTTTACACTTCCTGTTGTCAGGGGGCGTGGCTTAAGTGATGTCATGATTTGACCATACAGTTTTGCAGGGGACCGGATGTGGGTCAATCACTGAAGGTTTGATGTATTAGACAGTTTTCGTGTAAGAGCTATAAGCGTTTCGTTTTTCATGGCGAGATGTCCAACTTTGAGGTCTGGCCCCGCCCCTTCAGCATGCATGAAAACGCACAGTTTTGATAACATTTGTTCCCCCGTGCCTTATAAAGAAACTGGCCAAGTTTGAATCAAATCGAGCGAAATCCCTAGGAGGAGTTCGTTGAAATGCAGAGGCTGTAAACGGCCAAAAAGGGGTGAAAATTTGGTCATCGTTCCAAAATGGCCGCCTTACCATTTATCGTACAACATTGGTGCCAGAGGGTTTTCTGTGCATCTTGGTGAGTTGGACAAGTGTACCAAATTTCATGATTCTACGTCAAACTAAGGTCAATGCAGAGGGTATTTTGAATATTTCTAGGGGGCGCTCTTGAGCCGTTTCTGTAGCGATTTGCTAATTAGCATAAATACCTGTTCAAGGGGTGGGCAATGATCGATCATACTGATTTTGGTACTCCTCGGATCAAATCTGTGGATTTTAGAACCAAACGTATGGTGATGGCGTTATGTCTTACTTCGCCACTACGCCACGCCCACATGCTCCACCAAAAACGAACAGTATTGGAATGCTTGTTACACCAACATGTCTTCGGTCACTGGACACAATGCCACGCGGATTAGGTAAATGGGGTCCGATATGGACCGTTCAATGTAAAACTTTACACTTCCTGTTGTCAGGGGGCGTGGCTTAAGTGATGTCATGATTTGACCATACAGTTTTGCGGGGGACCGGATATGGGTCAATAACTGAAGGTTTGATGTATTAGACTTTTTTCGTGTAAGAGCTGTTAGCGTTTCGTTTTTCATGGCGAGATGTCCAACTTTGACGTCTGGCCCCGCCCCTTCAGCATTCATGAAAACGCACAATTTTGATATTGTTTGTTCCCCTGTGCCTTATGAAGAAACTGGCCAAGTTTGAACCAAATCGAGCGAAATTCATAGGAGGAGTTCGTTCAAATGCGGAGGCTGTAAACGGCCAAAAAGGGGTGAAAATTTGGTCATCGTTTCAAAATGGCCGCCTTCCCATTTATTGTACAACGTTGGTGCCAGAGGGTTTTCTGTGCATCTTGGTGAGATGGACAAGTGTACCGAATTTCATGATTCTACGTCAAAATAAGGTCAATGCGGAGGGTATTTTGAAATTTTCTAGGGGGCGCTCTTGAGCCGTTTCTGTGACGATTTTTGCCACGCCCCCAAAATACGTAATTTTTCACCAGTCCTGACGAGTCCGCCAAATTTGGTGAGTTTTCGTATATGATAAAGCCTCCAAAAGGCCACTTCTTTGGGGGGAAGAAAAAAAAAAAAAATAATAATAATAATTAAAGCTGCAAGCAGCATTGAGGCCCGAAGCAGCTTAGCACTGCTCGGACCTTATTGAGGCGACCACGCGAGCTCCAGCTCGTCCGCTCGGTCGCCATTTCGAAGTCTCTCGTGTCTACTCCGCACCAGGGGTGCACACGCACAATAAATCTGGTTCAGATCGGATGATGTCTCACTGAGATATAACAGTTTGAATAATCTAGGGGGCGCTCTGGAGTCACATGTTAAACCACAATATCAATGTGTCCACAAGGGCTCACTGATGATGCACAATAAATCTGGTTCAGATCGGATGATGTATCACTGAGATATAACAGTTTGAATAATCTAGGGGGCGCTCTGGAGTCATATGTTAGCCCACCATATCAATGTGTCCACAAGGGCTCACTGATGATGCACAATAAATCTGGTTCAGATCGGATGATGTATCACTGAGATATAACTATATAAATAATGTAGGGGGCGCACTTGAGTCAAATGTTAGCCCACCATATCAATGTGTCCACAAGGGCTCACTGATGATGCACAATAAATCTGGTTCAGATCGGATGATGTATCACTGAGATATAACTATAGAAATAATGTAGGGGGCGCACTTGAGTCAAATGTTAGCCCACAATATCAATGTGTCCACAAGGGCTCACTGATGATACACAATAAATCTGGTTCAGATCGGATGATGTATCACTGAGATATAACTGTAGTAATAATATAGGGGGCGCTATGGAGTAAAAATTTACATAACATTATCAATGTGTGTCGAAGTGTTCACTGATAAAGCACAATAAATCTCGTGCAGATCGGATAATGTATCACTAAGATATAACTGTAGTAATAATATAGGGGGCGCTATGGAGTAAACATTTACATACCATTATCAATGTGTGTCGAAGTGTTCACTGATAAAGCACAATAAATCTCATGCAGATCGGATAATGTATCACTAAGATATAACTGTAGTAATAATACAGGGGGCGCTATGGAGTAAAAATGTACATACCATCATCAATGTGTGTAGAAGTGTTCAGTGATGAATCACAATAAATCTCGTGCAGATCGGATAATGTATCACTAAGATATAACTGTAGTAATAATATAGGGGGCGCTATGGAGTAAAAATTTACATACCATTATCAATGTGTGTCGAAGTGTTCACTGATAAAGCACAATAAATCTCGTGCAGATCGGATAATGTATCACTGAGATATAACTGTAGTAATAATATAGGGGGCGCTATGGAGTAAAAATTTACATACCATTATCAATGTGTGTAGAAGTGTTCACTGATGAATCACAATAAATCTCGTGCAGATCGGATAATGTATCACTAAGATATAACTGTAGTAATAATATAGGGGGCGCTATGGAGTAAAAATTTACATACCATTATCAATGTGTGTCGAAGTGTTCACTGATAAAGCACAATAAATCTTGTGCAGATCGGATGATGTATCACTAAGATATAACTGTAGTAATAATATAGGGGGCGCTATGGAGTAAAAATTTACATACCATTATCAATGTGTGTCGAAGTGTTCACTGATAAAGCACAATAAATCTCGTGCAAATTGGATAATGTATCACTGAGATATAACTGTAGTAATAATATAGGGGGCGCTATGGAGTAAAAATTTACATACCATTATCAATGTGTATAGAAGTGTTCACTGATGAATCACATTAAATCTCGTGCAGATCGGATAATGTATCACTAAGATATAACTGTAATAATAATATAGGGGGCGCTATGGAGTAAAAATTTACATACATTATCAATGTGTGTCGAAGTGTTCACTGATAAAGCACAATAAATCTCGTGCAGATCGGATAATGTATCACTAAGATATAACTGTAGTAATAATACAGGGGGCGCTATGGAGTAAAAATTTACATACCATTATCAATGTGTGTAGAAGTGTTCACTGATGAATCATAATAAATCTCGTGCAGATCGGATAATGTATCACTAAGATATAACTGTAGTAATAATATAGGGGGCGCTATGGAGTAAAAATTTACATAACATTATCAATGTGTGTCGAAGTGTTCACTGATAAAGCATAATAAATCTTGTGCAGATCGGATGATGTATCACTGAGATATAACTATAGAAATAATGTAGGGGGCGCACTTGAGTCAAATGTTAGCCCACCATATCAATGTGTCCACAAGGGCTCACTGATGATGCACAATAAATCTGGTTCAGATCGGATGATGTATCACTGAGATACAACAGTTTGAATAATCTAGGGGGCGCTATGGAGGCTATTTGCTAATTAGCATAAACACCTGTTCAAGGGGTGGGTAATGATCGATCATAATGATTTTGGTACTCCTCAGATCAAATCTGTGGAGTTTAGAACCAAACGTATGGTGACGGCGTTACGTCTTACTTCGCCACGTCACCACGCCCACTTGCTCCACCCAAAACGAACAGTGCTGGAAAGCTTGTTACACCACCATGTCTTCGGTGACTGGATACAATGTCACGTTGATTAGGTAACAGGGATCCGATATGGACCGTTCAACGTAAAACTTTACACTTCCTGTTGTCAGGGGGCGTGGCTTAAGTGATGTCATGATTTGACCATACAGTTTTGCAGGGGACCGGATGTGGGTCAATCACTGAAGGTTTGATGTATTAGACAGTTTTCGTGTAAGAGCTGTAAGCGTTTCGTTTTTCATGGCGAGATGTCCAACTTTGAGGTCTGGCCCCGCCCCTTCAGCATGCATGAAAACGCACAGTTTTGATAACATTTGTTCCCCCGTGCCTTATAAAGAAACTGGCCAAGTTTGAATCAAATCGAGCGAAATCCCTAGGAGGAGTTCGTTGAAATGCAGAGGTTGTAAACGGCCAAAAATGTGTGAAAATTTGGTCATCGTTCCAAAATGGCCGCCTTACCATTTATCGTACAACATTGGTGCCAGAGGGTTTTCTGTGCATCTTGGGGAGTTGGACAAGTGTACCAAATTTCATGATTCTACGTCAAACTAAGGTCAATGCAGAGGGTATTTTGAATATTTCTAGGGGGCGCTCTTGAGCCGTTTCTGTAGCGATTTGCAATTAGCATAAACACCTGTTCAAGGGGTGGGCAATGATCGATCATACTGATTTTGGTACTCCTCGGATCAAATCTGTGGATTTTAGAACCAAACGTATGGTGATGGCGTTATGTCTTACTTCGCCACGTCGCCACGCCCACATGCTCCACCAAAAACGAACAGTATTGGAATGCTTGTTACACCAACATGTCTTCGGTCACTGGACACAATGCCACGCTGATTAGGTAACAGGGGTCCGATATGGACCGTTCAACGTAAAACTTTACACTTCCTGTTGTCAGGGGGCGTGGCTTAAGTGATGTCATGATTTGACCATACAGTTTTGCGGGGGACCGGATGTGGGTCAATAACTGAAGGTTTGATGTATTAGACTTTTTTCGTGTAAGAGCTGTAAGCGTTTCGTTTTTCATGGCGAGATGTCCAACTTTGACGTCTGGCCCCGCCCCTTCAGCATTCATGAAAACGCACAATTTTGATATCGTTTGTTCCCCCGTGCCTTATGAAGAAACTGGCCAAGTTTGAACCAAATCGAGCGAAATTCATAGGAGGAGTTCGTTCAAATGCGGAGGCTGTAAACGGCCAAAAAGGGGTGAAAATTTGGTCATCGTTCCAAAATGGCCGCCTTACCATTTATTGTACAACATTGGTGCCAGAGGGTTTTCTGTGCATCTTGGTGAGTTGGACAAGTGTACCAAATTTCATGATTCTACGTCAAACTAAGGTCAATGCGGAGGGTATTTTGAAAATTTCTAGGGGGCGCTCTTGAGCCGTTTCTGTGGCGATTTTTGCCACGCCCCCAAAATACGTAATTTTTCACCAGTCCTGACGAGTCCGCCAAATTTGGTGAGTTTTCGTATATGATAAAGCCTCCAAAAGGCCACTTCTTTTGGCGGAAGAAAAAAAAAAATAAACACTACAATTACAATAGGTCCTTGCAGCGCTTCGCTGCTTCGGGCCTAATTAAAGCTGCAAGCAGCATTGAGGCCCTCGCAGCTTAGCGCCGCTCGGACCTTATTGAGGCGACCGCGCGAGCTCCAGCTCGTCCGCTCGGTCGCCATTTCGAAGTCTCTCGTGTCTACTCCGCACCAGGGGTGCACACGCACAATAAATCTGGTTCAGATCAGATGATGTCTCACTGAGATATAACAGTTTGAATAATCTAGGGGGCGCTATGGAGTTATATGTTAAATCACAAAATCAATGTGTCCACAAGGGCTCACTGATGATGCACAATAAATCTGGTTCAGATCGGATGATGTATCACTGAGATATAACTATAGAAATAATGTAGGGGGCGCACTTGAGTTAAATGTTAGCCCACCATATCAATGTGTCCACAAGGGCTCACTGATGATGCACAATAAATCTGGTTCAGATCGGATGATGTCTCACTGAGATATAACAGTTTGAATAATCTAGGGGGCGCTCTGGAGTCACATGTTAAACCACAATATCAATGTGTCCACAAGGTCTCACTGATGATACACGATAAATCTGGTTCAGATCGGATGATGTCTCACTGAGATATAACAGTTTGAATAATCTAGGGGGCGCTATGGAGTTATATGTTAAACCACAATATCAATGTGTCCACAAGGGCTCACTGATTATTCACAATAAATTTGGTTCAGATCGGATGATGTATCACTGAGATATAACTATAGAAATAATGTAGGGGGCGCACTTGAGTCAAATTTAGCCCACCTTGTCAATGTGTCCACAAGGGCTCATTGATGATACACAATAAATCTGGTTCAGATCAGATGATGTCTCACTGAGATATAACAGTTTGAGTAATCTAGGGGGCGCTCTGGAGTCATATGTTAAACCACAATATCAATGTGTCCACAATGTCTCACTGATGATACACAATAAATCTGGTTCAGATCGGATGATGTATCACTGAGATATAACTGTAGTAATAATATAGGGGGCGCTATGGAGTAAAAATTTACATACCATTATCAATGTGTGTCGACGTGTTCACTGATAAAGCACAATAAATCTCGTACAGATCGGATAATGTATCACTGAGATATAACTGTAGAAATAATATAGGGGGCGCTGTGGAGTAAAAATTTACATACCATTATCAATGTGTGTAGAAGTGTTCACTGATGAATCACAATAAATCTCGTGCAGATCGGATAATGTATCACTAAGATATAACTGTAGTAATAATATAGGGGGCGCTATGGAGTAAAAATTTACATACCATTATCAATGTGTGTCGAAGTGTTCACTGATAAAGCACAATAAATCTTGTGCAGATCGGATAATGTATCACTAAGATATAACTGTAGTAATAATACAGGGGGCGCTATGGAGTAAAAATTTACATACCATTATCAATGTGTGTAGAAGTGTTCACTGATGAATCACAATAAATCTCGTGCAGATCGGATAATGTATCACTAAGATATAACTGTAGTAATAATATAGGGGGCGCTATAGAGTAAAAATTTACATAACATTATCAATGTGTGTCGAAGTGTTCACTGATAAAGCACAATAAATCTCGTGCAGATCGGATAATGTATCACTGAGATATAACTGTAGTAATAATATAGGGGGCGCTATGGAGTAAAAATTTACATAACATTATCAATGTGTGTCAAAGTGTTCACTGATGATGCACAATAAATCTGGTTCAGATCGGATGATGTATCACTGAGATATAACTATAGAAGTAATGTAGGGGGCGCACTTGAGTCAAATGTTTGCCCACCATATCAATGTGTCCACAAGGGCTCACTGATGATGCACAATAAATCTGGTTCAGATCGGATGATGTATCACTGAGATATAACAGTTTGAATAATCTAGGGGGCGCTCTTGAGTCATATGTTAGCCCACCATATCAATGTGTCCACAAGGGCTCACTGATGATGCACAATAAATCTAGTTCAGATCGGATAATGTATCACTGAGATATAACTATAGAAATAATGTAGGGGGCGCACTTGAGTCAAATGTTAGCCCACCATATCAATGTGTCCACAAGGGCTCACTGATGATGCACAATAAATCTGGTTCAGATCGGATGATGTATCACTGAGATATATTTATAGAAATAATGTAGGGGGCGCACTTGAGTCAAATGTTAGCTCACTATATCAATGTGTCCACAAGGGCTCACTGATGATGCACAATAAATCTGGTTCAGATCGGATGATGTATCACTGAGATACAACAGTTTGAATAATCTAGGGGGCGCTATGGAGGCTATTTGCTAATTAGCATAAACACCTGTTCAAGGGGTGGGTAATGATCGATCATAATGATTTTGGTACTCCTCAGATCAAATCTGTGGAGTTTAGAACCAAACGTATGGTGACGGCGTTACGTCTTACTTCGCCACGTCACCACGCCCACTTGCTCCACCCAAAACGAACAGTGCTGGAAAGCTTGTTACACCACCATGTCTTCGGTGACTGGATACAATGTCACGCTGATTAGGTAACAGGGATCCGTTATGGACCGTTCAACGTAAAACTTTACACTTCCTGTTGTCAGGGGGCGTGGCTTAAGTGATGTCATGATTTGACCATACAGTTTTGCAGGGGACCGGATGTGGGTCAATCACTGAAGGTTTGATGTATTAGACAGTTTTCGTGTAAGAGCTGTAAGCGTTTCGTTTTTCATGGCGAGATGTCCAACTTTGAGGTCTGGCCCCGCCCCTTCAGCATGCATGAAAACGCACAGTTTTGATAACATTTGTTCCCCCGTGCCTTATAAAGAAACTGGCCAAGTTTGAATCAAATCGAGCGAAATCCCTAGGAGGAGTTCGTTGAAATGCAGAGGCTGTAAACGGCCAAAAAGGGGTGAAAATTTGGTCATCGTTCCAAAATGGCCGCCTTACCATTTATCGTACAACATTGGTGCCAGAGGGTTTTCTGTGCATCTTGGTGAGTTGGACAAGTGTACCAAATTTCATGATTCTACGTCAAACTAAGGTCAATGCGGAGGGTATTTTGAATATTTCTAGGGGGCGCTCTTGAGCCGTTTCTGTAGCGATTTGCTAATTAGCATAAACACCTGTTCAAGGGGTGGGCAATGATCGATCATACTGATTTTGGTACTCCTCGGATCAAATCTGTGGATTTTAGAACCAAACGTATGGTGATGGCGTTATGTCTTACTTCGCCACGTCGCCACGCCCACATGCTCCACCAAAAACGAACAGTATTGGAATGCTTGTTACACCAACATGTCTTCGGTCACTGGACACAATGCCACGCTGATTAGGTAACAGGGGTCCGATATGGACCGTTCAACGTAAAACTTTACACTTCCTGTTGTCAGGGGGCGTGGCTTAAGTGATGTCATGATTTGACCATACAGTTTTGCGGGGGACCGGATGTGGGTCAATAACTGAAGGTTTGATGTATTAGACTTTTTTCGTGTAAGAGCTGTAAGCGTTTCGTTTTTCATGGCGAGATGTCCAACTTTGACGTCTGGCCCCGCCCCTTCAGCATTCATGAAAACGCACAATTTTGATATTGTTTGTTCCCCCGTGCCTTATGAAGAAACTGGCCAAGTTTGAACCAAATCGAGCGAAATTCATAGGAGGAGTTCGTTCAAATGCGGAGGCTGTAAACGGCCAAAAAGGGGTGAAAATTTGGTCATCAATCCAAAATGGCCGCCTTACCATTTATCGTACAACGTTGGTGCCAGAGGGTTTTCTGTGCATCTTGGTGAGTTGGACAAGTGTACCAAATTTCACGATTCTACGTCAAACTAAGTCAATGCGGAGGGTATTTTGAAATTTTCTAGGGGGCGCTCTTGAGCCGTTTCTGTGGCGATTTTTGCCACGCCCCCAAAATACGTAATTTTTCACCAGTCCTGACGAGTCTGCAAAATTTGGTGAGTTTTCATATATGATAAAGCCCCCAAAAGGCCACTTAAAGAGGGACTAGAATAAAAATAAAAAATAATAATATAAAGCCGCAAGCGGCGTTGAGGCCCGAAGCAGCTTAGCGCCGCTCGGACCTTATTGAGGCGACCGCGCGAGCTCCAGCTCGTCCGCTCGGTCGCCATTTCGAAGTCTCTCGTGTCTACTCCGCACCAGGGGTGCACACGCACAATAAATCTGGTTCAGATCGGATGATGTCTCACTGAGATATAACAGTTTGAATAATCTAGGGGGCGCTCTGGAGTCACATGTTAAACCACAATATCAATGTGTCCACAAGGTCTCACTGATGATACACAATAAATCTGGTTCAGATCGGATGATGTCTCACTGAGATATAACAGTTTGAATAATCTAGGGGGCGCTATGGAGTTATATGTTAAACCACATTATCAATGTGTCCACAAGGGCTCACTGATTATTCACAATAAATTTGGTTCAGATCGGATGATGTATCACTGAGATATAACTATAGAAATAATGTAGGGGGCGCACTTGAGTCAAATGTTAGCCCACCATATCAATGTGTCCACAAGGGCTCACTGATGATGCACAATAAATCTGGTTCAGATCGGATGATGTATCACTGAGATATAACAGTTTGAATAATCTAGGGGGCGCTCTGGAGTCATATGTTAAACAACAATATCAATGTGTCCACAAGGTCTCACTGATTATGCACAATAAATCTGGTTCAGATCGGATGATGTATCACTGAGATGGGACTATAGAAATAATGTAGGGGACGCATGAAGCGCAAGTTTGAGGCCTGGCCACGCCCCTTTAGCATAAACGAAAACGCAAACTTTTGATAACTTTTACTGTCCAATGTGTTAAGGGCATGTTAACCAAGTTTAAAGGCAATCCTTCAAAATCACTAAGAGGAGTTTGTTTAAATACGCAATTCAAAAACATCGGAAAATGACCTTTGACCCAAAATGGCCGACTTTGTTTTTGTTTTGGACCAGGGTTCCAAGAGACTTTTTTGTAGGTCCTGACAATTTACACATGTATACCACGTTTCATAATTCTGGGATAAAGCATGGCTGGGGGCTGATTTTTAAACTAAATTCTAGGGGGCGCTCTGGAAGAATCAGGCCACGCCCACTACATATTGGACTGCAGTCCTGTCGAGGGATGGATAAATATAGATCTTAGTGAATTTGGTGTAGCTGGGAGCTTATATTAGGAAGTTATTTTAGCTTGATGTTTCATGGAGAATGGCCAGATTTGAGGCTTGGCCACGCCCACATGCTTTGACATAGAAAAATTCTTTTGATAACTTTTGACCTTCAATGCCTCAAGATAGTGCTGACCGAGTTTGACGCCTGGATCTCGAAAGCTCTAGGACGAGTTCGCTCAGATATGACGTAAATGAAATAGACCAAATTGTGACTTTGACCTAAGGCCACGCCCACATGCTTTGACTTAGAAAAATTCTTTTGATAACTTTTGACCTTCAATGCCTCAAGATAGTGCTGACCGAGTTTGACGCCTGGATCTCGAAAGCTCTAGGACGAGTTCGCTCAGATATGACGTAATTGATGTTTCATGGAAAATGGCCAGATTTGAGGCTTGGCCACGCCCACATGCTTTGACATAGAAAAATTCTTTTGATAACTTTTGACCTTCAATGCCTCAAGATAGTGCTGACTGAGTTTGACCCCTGGATCTCGAAAGCTCTAGGACGAGTTCGCTCAGATATGACGTAAATGAAATAGACCAAATTTGACTTTGACCTAAGGCCACGCCCACATGCTTTGACTTAGAAAAATTCTTTTGATAACTTTTGACCTTCAATGCCTCAAGATAGTGCTGACCGAGTTTGACGCCTGGATCTCGAAAGCTCTAGGACGAGTTCGCTCAGATATGACGTAAATGAAATAGACCAAATTGTGACTTTGACCTAAAATGGCCGACTTCCTGTTGGCTTTGGACCATTGCTCCAAGAGACTTTTTTGTAGCTCCTGATGAGATACATATGTGTACCAAGTTTCATTATTCTAGGATAAAGCATGGTGTCAATAGACCTTTAAATGTCAAAGTTATAGCGTTTCGTTTGTTTCGGCGAGTACGCCAAGTTCACCGCTCCACCACGCCCCCTGAACATATACGAAAAGTCAATTTTTTTGATAACTTTTAAAGGCCCATGCCTTAACTGCATTCTGACCAAGTTTGAAGCCGATAGGTCGAACGCCTGAGAAGGAGTTCGTCAAAGTTCGACATGAGTAAAACTGAAAAATGACCAAAATTTGACCTTTGACCCAAAATGGCCGCCTACCTGTGCATTTTAGAGGGTACCTCCAATGTACTTTTTTTCTTGAATTGGGGAGATCTACATATGTACCGAGTTTCAGATCTCTACGACTTACGGTTTTCCCCAACTCACGTTAGGGGGCGCTGTTGAGCAGTTAGGCCACGCCCACTTGCGATTACACCAGAATCATAAAATTTTCGTTGGGGGACAATTTTGGGTGAAGTTTGGTGAGTTTTTGAATATGTTAAAGGCCCCAAACGGCCGCGCGAAGTGACGGAAAAATAATAATAATAATAATTAAAGCCGCAAGCGGCGTTGAGGCCCGAAGCAGCTTAGCGCCGCTCGGACCTTATTGAGGCGACCGCGCGAGCTCCAGCTCGTCCGCTCGGTCGCCATTTCGAAGTCTCTCGTGTCTACTCCGCACCAGGGGTGCACACGCACAATAAATCTGGTTCAGATCGGATGATGTCTCACTGAGATATAACAGTTTGAATAATCTAGGGGGCGCTCTGGAGTCACATGTTAAACCACAATATCAATGTGTCCACAAGGTCTCACTGATGATACACAATAAATCTGGTTCAGATCGGATGATGTCTCACTGTGATATAACAGTTTGAATAATCTAGGGGGCGCTATGGAGTTATATGTTAAACCACATTATCAATGTGTCCACAAGGGCTCACTGATTATTCACAATAAATTTGGTTCAGATCGGATGATGTATCACTGAGATATAACTATAGAAATAATGTAGGGGGCGCACTTGAGTCAAATGTTAGCCCACCATATCAATGTGTCCACAAGGGCTCACTGATGATGCACAATAAATCTGGTTCAGATCGGATGATGTATCACTGAGATATAACAGTTTGAATAATCTAGGGGGCGCTCTGGAGTCATATGTTAAACAACAATATCAATGTGTCCACAAGGTCTCACTGATTATGCACAATAAATCTGGTTCAGATCGGATGATGTATCACTGAGATGGGACTATAGAAATAATGTAGGGGACGCATGAAGCGCAAGTTTGAGGCCTGGCCACGCCCCTTTAGCATAAACGAAAACGCAAACTTTTGATAACTTTTACTGTCCAATGTGTTAAGGGCATGTTAACCAAGTTTAAAGGCAATCCTTCAAAATCACTAAGAGGAGTTTGTTTAAATACGCAATTCAAAAACATCGGAAAATGACCTTTGACCCAAAATGGCCGACTTTGTTTTTGTTTTGGACCAGGGTTCCAAGAGACTTTTTTGTAGGTCCTGACAATTTACACATGTATACCACGTTTCATAATTCTGGGATAAAGCATGGCTGGGGGCTGATTTTTAAACTAAATTCTAGGGGGCGCTCTGGAAGAATCAGGCCACGCCCACTACATATTGGACTGCAGTCCTGTCGAGGGATGGATAAATATAGATCTTAGTGAATTTGGTGTAGCTGGGAGCTTATATTAGGAAGTTATTTTAGCTTGATGTTTCATGGAGAATGGCCAGATTTGAGGCTTGGCCACGCCCACATGCTTTGACATAGAAAAATTCTTTTGATAACTTTTGACCTTCAATGCCTCAAGATAGTGCTGACCGAGTTTGACGCCTGGATCTCGAAAGCTCTAGGACGAGTTCGCTCAGATATGACGTAATTGATGTTTCATGGAAAATGGCCAGATTTGAGGCTTGGCCACGCCCACATGCTTTGACATAGAAAAATTCTTTTGATAACTTTTGACCTTCAATGCCTCAAGATAGTGCTGACTGAGTTTGACCCCTGGATCTCGAAAGCTCTAGGACGAGTTCGCTCAGATATGACGTAAATGAAATAGACCAAATTTGACTTTGACCTAAGGCCACGCCCACATGCTTTGACTTAGAAAAATTCTTTTGATAACTTTTGACCTTCAATGCCTCAAGATAGTGCTGACCGAGTTTGACGCCTGGATCTCGAAAGCTCTAGGACGAGTTCGCTCAGATATGACGTAAATGAAATAGACCAAATTGTGACTTTGACCTAAAATGGCCGACTTCCTGTTGGCTTTGGACCATTGCTCCAAGAGACTTTTTTGTAGCTCCTGATGAGATACATATGTGTACCAAGTTTCATTATTCTAGGATAAAGCATGGTGTCAATAGACCTTTAAATGTCAAAGTTATAGCGTTTCGTTTGTTTCGGCGAGTACGCCAAGTTCACCGCTCCACTACGCCCCCTGAACATATACGAAAAGTCAATTTTTTTGATAACTTTTAAAGGCCCATGCCTTAACTGCATTCTGACCAAGTTTGAAGCCGATAGGTCGAACGCCTGAGAAGGAGTTCGTCAAAGTTCGACATGAGTAAAACTGAAAAATGACCAAAATTTGACCTTTGACCCAAAATGGCCGCCTACCTGTGCATTTTAGAGGGTACCCCCAATGTACTTTTTTTCTTGAATTGGGGAGATCTACATATGTTCCGAGTTTCAGATCTCTACGACTTACGGTTTTCCCCAACTCACGTTAGGGGGCGCTGTTGAGCAGTTAGGCCACGCCCACTTGCGATTACACCAGATTCATAAAATTTTCGTTGGGGGACAATTTTGGGTGAAGTTTGGTGAGTTTTTGAATATGTTAAAGGCCCAAACGGCCGCGCGAAGTGACGGAAGAAGAAGAATAATAATAATTAAAGCCGCAAGCGGCGTTGAGGCCCGAAGCAGCTTAGCGCCGCTCGGACCTTATTGAGGCGACCGCGCGAGCTCCAGCTCGTCCGCTCGGTCGCCATTTCGAAGTCTCTCGTGTCTACTCCGCACCAGGGGTGCACACGCACAATAAATCTGGTTCAGATCGGATGATGTCTCACTGAGATATAACAGTTTGAATAATCTAGGGGGCGCTCTGGAGTCACATGTTAAACCACAATATCAATGTGTCCACAAGGTCTCACTGATGATACACAATAAATCTGGTTCAGATCGGATGATGTCTCACTGAGATATAACAGTTTGAATAATCTAGGGGGCGCTATGGAGTTATATGTTAAACCACATTATCAATGTGTCCACAAGGGCTCACTGATTATTCACAATAAATTTGGTTCAGATCGGATGATGTATCACTGAGATATAACTATAGAAATAATGTAGGGGGCGCACTTGAGTCAAATGTTAGCCCACCATATCAATGTGTCCACAAGGGCTCACTGATGATGCACAATAAATCTGGTTCAGATCGGATGATGTATCACTGAGATATAACAGTTTGAATAATCTAGGGGGCGCTCTGGAGTCATATGTTAAACAACAATATCAATGTGTCCACAAGGGCTCACTGATTATGCACAATAAATCTGGTTCAGATCGGATGATGTATCACTGAGATATAACTATAGAAATAATGTAGGGGGCGCACTTGAGTCAAATGTTAGCCCACCATATCAATGTGTCCACAAGGGCTCACTGATGATGCACAATAAATCTGGTTCAGATCGGATGATGTATCACTGAGATATAACAGTTTGAATAATCTAGGGGGCGCTCTGGAGTCATATGTTAAACAACAATATCAATGTGTCCACAAGGTCTCACTGATTATGCACAATAAATCTGGTTCAGATCGGATGATGTATCACTGAGATGGGACTATAGAAATAATGTAGGGGACGCATGAAGCGCAAGTTTGAGGCCTGGCCACGCCCCTTTAGCATAAACGAAAACGCAAACTTTTGATAACTTTTACTGTCCAATGTGTTAAGGGCATGTTAACCAAGTTTAAAGGCAATCCTTCAAAATCACTAAGAGGAGTTTGTTTAAATACGCAATTCAAAAACATCGGAAAATGACCTTTGACCCAAAATGGCCGACTTTGTTTTTGTTTTGGACCAGGGTTCCAAGAGACTTTTTTGTAGGTCCTGACAATTTACACATGTATACCACGTTTCATAATTCTGGGATAAAGCATGGCTGGGGGCTGATTTTTAAACTAAATTCTAGGGGGCGCTCTGGAAGAATCAGGCCACGCCCACTACATATTGGACTGCAGTCCTGTCGAGGGATGGATAAATATAGATCTTAGTGAATTTGGTGTAGCTGGGAGCTTATATTAGGAAGTTATTTTAGCTTGATGTTTCATGGAGAATGGCCAGATTTGAGGCTTGGCCACGCCCACATGCTTTGACATAGAAAAATTCTTTTGATAACTTTTGACCTTCAATGCCTCAAGATAGTGCTGACCGAGTTTGACGCCTGGATCTCGAAAGCTCTAGGACGAGTTCGCTCAGATATGACGTAATTGATGTTTCATGGAAAATGGCCAGATTTGAGGCTTGGCCACGCCCACATGCTTTGACATAGAAAAATTCTTTTGATAACTTTTGACCTTCAATGCCTCAAGATAGTGCTGACTGAGTTTGACCCCTGGATCTCGAAAGCTCTAGGACGAGTTCGCTCAGATATGACGTAAATGAAATAGACCAAATTTGACTTTGACCTAAGGCCACGCCCACATGCTTTGACTTAGAAAAATTCTTTTGATAACTTTTGACCTTCAATGCCTCAAGATAGTGCTGACCGAGTTTGACGCCTGGATCTCGAAAGCTCTAGGACGAGTTCGCTCAGATATGACGTAAATGAAATAGACCAAATTGTGACTTTGACCTAAAATGGCCGACTTCCTGTTGGCTTTGGACCATTGCTCCAAGAGACTTTTTTGTAGCTCCTGATGAGATACATATGTGTACCAAGTTTCATTATTCTAGGATAAAGCATGGTGTCAATAGACCTTTAAATGTCAAAGTTATAGCGTTTCGTTTGTTTCGGCGAGTACGCCAAGTTCACCGCTCCACTACGCCCCCTGAACATATACGAAAAGTCAATTTTTTTGATAACTTTTAAAGGCCCATGCCTTAACTGCATTCTGACCAAGTTTGAAGCCGATAGGTCGAACGCCTGAGAAGGAGTTCGTCAAAGTTCGACATGAGTAAAACTGAAAAATGACCAAAATTTGACCTTTGACCCAAAATGGCCGCCTACCTGTGCATTTTAGAGGGTACCCCCAATGTACTTTTTTTCTTGAATTGGGGAGATCTACATATGTTCCGAGTTTCAGATCTCTACGACTTACGGTTTTCCCCAACTCACGTTAGGGGGCGCTGTTGAGCAGTTAGGCCACGCCCACTTGCGATTACACCAGATTCATAAAATTTTCGTTGGGGGACAATTTTGGGTGAAGTTTGGTGAGTTTTTGAATATGTTAAAGGCTCCAAACGGCCGCGCGAAGTGACGGAAGAAGAAGAATAATAATAATTAAAGCCGCAAGCGGCGTTGAGGCCCGAAGCAGCTTAGCGCCGCTCGGACCTTATTGAGGCGACCGCGCGAGCTCCAGCTCGTCCGCTCGGTCGCCATTTCGAAGTCTCTCGTGTCTACTCCGCACCAGGGGTGCACACGCACAATAAATCTGGTTCAGATCGGATGATGTCTCACTGAGATATAACAGTTTGAATAATCTAGGGGGCGCTCTGGAGTCACATGTTAAACCACAATATCAATGTGTCCACAAGGTCTCACTGATGATACACAATAAATCTGGTTCAGATCGGATGATGTCTCACTGTGATATAACAGTTTGAATAATCTAGGGGGCGCTATGGAGTTATATGTTAAACCACATTATCAATGTGTCCACAAGGGCTCACTGATTATTCACAATAAATTTGGTTCAGATCGGATGATGTATCACTGAGATATAACTATAGAAATAATGTAGGGGGCGCACTTGAGTCAAATGTTAGCCCACCATATCAATGTGTCCACAAGGGCTCACTGATGATGCACAATAAATCTGGTTCAGATCGGATGATGTATCACTGAGATATAACAGTTTGAATAATCTAGGGGGCGCTCTGGAGTCATATGTTAAACAACAATATCAATGTGTCCACAAGGTCTCACTGATTATGCACAATAAATCTGGTTCAGATCGGATGATGTATCACTGAGATGGGACTATAGAAATAATGTAGGGGACGCATGAAGCGCAAGTTTGAGGCCTGGCCACGCCCCTTTAGCATAAACGAAAACGCAAACTTTTGATAACTTTTACTGTCCAATGTGTTAAGGGCATGTTAACCAAGTTTAAAGGCAATCCTTCAAAATCACTAAGAGGAGTTTGTTTAAATACGCAATTCAAAAACATCGGAAAATGACCTTTGACCCAAAATGGCCGACTTTGTTTTTGTTTTGGACCAGGGTTCCAAGAGACTTTTTTGTAGGTCCTGACAATTTACACATGTATACCACGTTTCATAATTCTGGGATAAAGCATGGCTGGGGGCTGATTTTTAAACTAAATTCTAGGGGGCGCTCTGGAAGAATCAGGCCACGCCCACTACATATTGGACTGCAGTCCTGTCGAGGGATGGATAAATATAGATCTTAGTGAATTTGGTGTAGCTGGGAGCTTATATTAGGAAGTTATTTTAGCTTGATGTTTCATGGAGAATGGCCAGATTTGAGGCTTGGCCACGCCCACATGCTTTGACATAGAAAAATTCTTTTGATAACTTTTGACCTTCAATGCCTCAAGATAGTGCTGACCGAGTTTGACGCCTGGATCTCGAAAGCTCTAGGACGAGTTCGCTCAGATATGACGTAATTGATGTTTCATGGAAAATGGCCAGATTTGAGGCTTGGCCACGCCCACATGCTTTGACATAGAAAAATTCTTTTGATAACTTTTGACCTTCAATGCCTCAAGATAGTGCTGACTGAGTTTGACCCCTGGATCTCGAAAGCTCTAGGACGAGTTCGCTCAGATATGACGTAAATGAAATAGACCAAATTTGACTTTGACCTAAGGCCACGCCCACATGCTTTGACTTAGAAAAATTCTTTTGATAACTTTTGACCTTCAATGCCTCAAGATAGTGCTGACCGAGTTTGACGCCTGGATCTCGAAAGCTCTAGGACGAGTTCGCTCAGATATGACGTAAATGAAATAGACCAAATTGTGACTTTGACCTAAAATGGCCGACTTCCTGTTGGCTTTGGACCATTGCTCCAAGAGACTTTTTTGTAGCTCCTGATGAGATACATATGTGTACCAAGTTTCATTATTCTAGGATAAAGCATGGTGTCAATAGACCTTTAAATGTCAAAGTTATAGCGTTTCGTTTGTTTCGGCGAGTACGCCAAGTTCACCGCTCCACTACGCCCCCTGAACATATACGAAAAGTCAATTTTTTTGATAACTTTTAAAGGCCCATGCCTTAACTGCATTCTGACCAAGTTTGAAGCCGATAGGTCGAACGCCTGAGAAGGAGTTCGTCAAAGTTCGACATGAGTAAAACTGAAAAATGACCAAAATTTGACCTTTGACCCAAAATGGCCGCCTACCTGTGCATTTTAGAGGGTACCCCCAATGTACTTTTTTTCTTGAATTGGGGAGATCTACATATGTTCCGAGTTTCAGATCTCTACGACTTACGGTTTTCCCCAACTCACGTTAGGGGGCGCTGTTGAGCAGTTAGGCCACGCCCACTTGCGATTACACCAGATTCATAAAATTTTCGTTGGGGGACAATTTTGGGTGAAGTTTGGTGAGTTTTTGAATATGTTAAAGGCTCCAAACGGCCGCGCGAAGTGACGGAAGAAGAAGAATAATAATAATTAAAGCTGCAAGCAGCATTGAGGCCCGAAGCAGCTTAGCGCCGCTCCGACCTTATTGAGGCGACCGCGCGAGTTCCAGCTCGTCCGCTCGGTCGCCATTTCGAAGTCTCTCGTGTCTACTCCGCACCAGGGATATACACGCACAATAAATCTGGTTCAGATCGGATGATGTCTCACTGAGATATAACAGTTTGAATAATCTAGGGGGCGCTCTGGAGTCACATGTTAAACCACAATATCAATGTGTCCACAAGGTCTCACTGATGATACACGATAAATCTGGTTCAGATCGGATGATGTATCACTGAGATATAACTATAGAAATAATGTAGGGGGCGCACTTGAGTCAAATGTTAGCCCACCATATCAATGTGTCCACAAGGGCTCACTGATGATGCACAATAAATCTGGTTCAGATCGGATGATGTATCACTGAGATATAACAGTTTGAATAATCTAGGGGGCGCTCTGGAGTCATATGTTAAACAACAATATCAATGTGTCCACAAGGTCTCACTGATTATGCACAATAAATCTGGTTCAGATCGGATGATGTATCACTGAGATGGGACTATAGAAATAATGTAGGGGACGCATGAAGCGCAAGTTTGAGGCCTGGCCACGCCCCTTTATTATAAACGAAAACGCAAACTTTTGATAACTTTTACTGTCCAATGTGTTAAGGGCATGTTATCCAAGTTTAAAGGCAATCCTTCAAAATCCCTAAGAGGAGTTTGTTTAAATACGCAATTCAAAAACATCGGAAAATGACCTTTGACCCAAAATGGCCGACTTTGTTTTTGTTTTGGACCAGGGTTCCAAGAGACTTTTTTGTAGGTCCTGACAATTTACACATGTATACCACGTTTCATAATTCTGGGATAAAGCATGGCTGGGGGCTGATTTTTAAACTAAATTCTAGGGGGCGCTCTGGAAGAATCAGGCCACGCCCACTACATATTGGACTGCAGTCCTGTCGAGGGATGGATAAATATAGATCTTAGTGAATTTGGTGTAGCTGGGAGCTTATATTAGGAAGTTATTTTAGCTTGATGTTTCATGGAGAATGGCCAGATTTGAGGCTTGGCCACGCCCACATGCTTTGACATAGAAAAATTCTTTTGATAACTTTTGACCTTCAATGCCTCAAGATAGTGCTGACCGAGTTTGACGCCTGGATCTCGAAAGCTCTAGGACGAGTTCGCTCAGATATGACGTAATTGATGTTTCATGGAGAATGGCCAGATTTGAGGCTTGGCCACGCCCACATGCTTTGACATAGAAAAATTCTTTTGATAACTTTTGACCTTCAATGCCTCAAGATAGTGCTGACCGAGTTTGACGCCTGGATCTCGAAAGCTCTAGGACGAGTTCGCTCAGATATGACGTCAATGAAATAGACCAAATTGTGACTTTGACCTAAAATGGCCGACTTCCTGTTGGCTTTGGACCATTGCTCCAAGAGACTTTTTTGTAGCTCCTGATGAGATACACATGTGTACCAAGTTTCATTATTCTGGGATAAAGCATGGCTGGGGGCTGTTTTTTTTAAATATTCTAGAGGGCGCTGTTGCGGAATTAGGCCACGCCCACCAAGTATTGCAATGGAATCCTGCAGGGGGGTGAACAAGGATCGATGTCAGTGAGTTTGGTGAAGCTGGGAGCTTATATTAGGAAGTTATTTTAGCTTGATGTTTCATGGAGAATGGCCATATTTGAGGCTTGGCCACGCCCACATGCTTTGACATAGAAAAATTCTTTTGATAACTTTTGACCTTCAATGCCTCAAGGTAGTGCTGACCGAGTTTGACGCCTGGATCTCGAAAGCTCTAGGACGAGTTCGCTCAGATATGACGTAAATGAAATAGACCAAATTGTGACTTTGACCTAAGGCCACGCCCACATGCTTTGTCATAGAAAAATTCTTTTGATAACTTTTGACCTTCAATGCCTCAAGATAGTGCTGACCGAGTTTGACGCCTGGATCTCGAAAGCTCTAGGACGAGTTCGCTCAGATATGACGTAGTTGATGTTTCATGGAAAATGGCCAGATTTGAGGCTTGGCCACGCCCACATGCTTTGACATAGAAAAATTCTTTTGATAACTTTTGACCTTCAATGCCTCAAGATAGTGCTGACTGAGTTTGACCCCTGGATCTCGAAAGCTCTAGGACGAGTTCGCTCAGATATGACGTAAACGAAATAGACCAAATTTGACTTTGACCTAAGGCCACGCCCACATGCTTTGACTTAGAAAAATTCTTTTGATAACTTTTGACCTTCAATGCCTCAAGATAGTGCTGACCGAGTTTGACGCCTGGATCTCGAAAGCTCTAGGACGAGTTCGCTCAGATATGACGTAAATGAAATAGACCAAATTGTGACTTTGACCTAAAATGGCCGACTTCCTGTTGGCTTTGGACCATTGCTCCAAGAGACTTTTTTGTAGCTCCTGATGAGATACATATGTGTACCAAGTTTCATTATTCTAGGATAAAGCATGGTGTCAATAGACCTTTAAATGTCAAAGTTATAGCGTTTCGTTTGTTTCGGCGAGTACGCCAAGTTCACCGCTCCACCACGCCCCCTGAACATATACGAAAAGTCAATTTTTTTGATAACTTTTAAAGGCCCATGCCTTAACTGCATTCTGACCAAGTTTGAAGCCGATAGGTCGAACGCCTGAGAAGGAGTTCGTCAAAGTTCGACATGAGTAAAACTGAAAAATGACCAAAATTTGACCTTTGACCCAAAATGGCCGCCTACCTGTGCATTTTAGAGGGTACCTCCAATGTACTTTTTTTCTTGAATTGGGGAGATCTACATATGTACCGAGTTTCAGATCTCTACGACTTACGGTTTTCCCCAACTCACGTTAGGGGGCGCTGTTGAGCAGTTAGGCCACGCCCACTTGCGATTACACCAGATTCATAAAATTTTCGTTGGGGGACAATTTTGGGTGAAGTTTGGTGAGTTTTTGAATATGTTAAAGGCCCCAAACGGCCGCGCGAAGTGACGGAAGAAGAATAATAATAATGAAGAAATCCTGCGATTACAATAGGCCTTCAGCAGAGCTTCGCTGCTTCGGGCCTAATTAAAGCCGCAAGCGGCGTTGAGGCCCGAAGCAGCTTAGCGCCGCTCCGTCCTTATTGTGGTGAGCATGGGAACTCTAGCTAGTCCGCCCAGTCGCGATCATGGTGCGCATTTGCCAAATATTCAAAATCACATGCAAACTCCAGAGCTCTAGCATCGCCTGCTGGTCTTGTATTCGCCATGCTGCCACAACCACGCCCACATCCTCCAACAAAACCTTCAAGTGTTTTAAAACACATCAGATCAATGTATTATCTGTCTTCTAGCACAGGATCATCTTGACTATGTCAAGGGCGTGAGAGATAGAGTGGCTTTAAACCACCAGAAAGGTGTGAAATTTATGACCAAAACTACCTTTTGATCCAAAATGGCCGACTTCCTGTTGGTTTTGGACCAGGGTTCCAAGAGACTTTTTTGTAGGTCCTGACAATTTACACATGTATACCACGTTTCATAATTCTGGGATAAAGCATGGCTGGGGGCTGATTTTTAAACTAAATTCTAGGGGGCGCTCTGGAAGAATCAGGCCACGCCCACTACATATTGGACTGCAGTCCTGTCGAGGGATGGATAAATATAGATCTTAGTGAATTTGGTGTAGCTGGGAGCTTATATTAGGAAGTTATTTTAGCTTGATGTTTCATGGAGAATGGCCAGATTTGAGGCTTGGCCACGCCCACATGCTTTGACATAGAAAAATTATTTTGATAACTTTTGACCTTCAATGCCTCAAGGTAGTGCTGACCGAGTTTGACGCCTGGATCTCGAAAGCTCTAGGACGAGTTCGCTCAGATATGACGTCAATGAAATAGACCAAATTGTGACTTTGACCTAAAATGGCCGACTTCCTGTTTGCTTTGGACCATTGCTCCAAGAGACTTTTTTGTAGCTCCTGATGAGATACACATGTGTACCAAGTTTCATTATTCTGGGATAAAGCATGGCTGGGGGCTGTTTTTTTAAAATATTCTAGAGGGCGCTGTTGCGGAATTAGGCCACGCCCACCAAGTATTGCAATGGAATCCTGCAGGGGGGTGAACAAGGATCGATGTCAGTGAGTTTGGTGAAGCTGGGAGCTTATATTAGGAAGTTATTTTAGCTTGATGTTTCATGGAGAATGGCCATATTTGAGGCTTGGCCACGCCCACATGCTTTGACATAGAAAAATTCTTTTGATAACTTTTGACCTTCAATGCCTCAAGATAGTGCTGACCGAGTTTGACGCCTGGATCTCGAAAGCTCTAGGACGAGTTCGCTCAGATATGACGTAAATGAAATAGACCAAATTGTGACTTTGACCTAAGGCCACGCCCACATGCTTTGACTTAGAAAAATTCTTTTGATAACTTTTGACCTTCAATGCCTCAAGATAGTGCTGACCGAGTTTGACGCCTGGATCTCGAAAGCTCTAGGACGAGTTCGCTCAGATATGACGTAATTGATGTTTCATGGAAAATGGCCAGATTTGAGGCTTGGCCACGCCCACATGCTTTGACATAGAAAAATTCTTTTGATAACTTTTGACCTTCAATGCCTCAAGATAGTGCTGACTGAGTTTGACCCCTGGATCTCGAAAGCTCTAGGACGAGTTTGCTCAGATATGACGTAAATGAAATAGACCAAATTTGACTTTGACCTAAGGCCACGCCCACATGCTTTGACTTAGAAAAATTCTTTTGATAACTTTTGACCTTCAATGCCTCAAGATAGTGCTGACCGAGTTTGACGCCTGGATCTCGAAAGCTCTAGGACGAGTTCGCTCAGATATGACGTAAATGAAATAGACCAAATTGTGACTTTGACCTAAAATGGCCGACTTCCTGTTGGCTTTGGACCATTGCTCCAAGAGACTTTTTTGTAGCTCCTGATGAGATACATATGTGTACCAAGTTTCATTATTCTAGGATAAAGCATGGTGTCAATAGACCTTTAAATGTCAAAGTTATAGCGTTTCGTTTGTTTCGGCGAGTACGCCAAGTTCACCGCTCCACCACGCCCCCTGAACATATACGAAAAGTCAATTTTTTTGATAACTTTTAAAGGCCCATGCCTTAACTGCATTCTGACCAAGTTTGAAGCCGATAGGTCGAACGCCTGAGAAGGAGTTCGTCAAAGTTCGACATGAGTAAAACTGAAAAATGACCAAAATTTGACCTTTGACCCAAAATGGCCGCCTACCTGTGCATTTTAGAGGGTACCTCCAATGTACTTTTTTTCTTGAATTGGGGAGATCTACATATGTACCGAGTTTCAGATCTCTACGACTTACGGTTTTCCCCAACTCACGTTAGGGGGCGCTGTTGAGCAGTTAGGCCACGCCCACTTGCGATTACACCAGAATCATAAAATTTTCGTTGGGGGACAATTTTGGGTGAAGTTTGGTGAGTTTTTGAATATGTTAAAGGCCCCAAACGGCCGCGCGAAGTGACGGAAAAATAATAATAATAATAATAATAATGAAGAAATCGAGCGATTACAATAGGCCTTCAGCAGAGCTTCGCTGCTTCGGGCCTAATAATAATAATGAAGAAATCGAGCGATTACAATAGGCCTTCAGCAGAGCTTCGCTGCTTCGGGCCTAATTAAAGCCGCAA
>JBBPBX010044507.1:0-10129 GCA_038048925.1 Garcialebias charrua | reverse complement strand
GTTTTAGCTCCGTACTTCAGTAACGTGACAGCTGTTGTTGAGCAGCAGGTAAACAAACAGTTAACTGTTTGCCCCAGGTTGTGTTTCCGACTTCGTTGTTTTTTACAGTAAAACAGAACACAAAAAAGTTTTAACATTTTTAAATGTTAAATTGTTTCTGTCTAAAACTGTTTTCTTTGTAAAAATCCCTGATTTGATGATCTGACTGTTTGAACCAATCAAATGTCTCTCTGTGTTACAGGACAGCGCCTCCTGTGGGTGGGAGGCCCTGAGGAGGGACGTGCTCTGGGTCTTAAAGTCCACCCTGCGCAAACACCACAACTGCTTCAACTGGACAAAAGCCCACTGAAGACCACGCCCCCTGCAGGCCACGCCCCTTACCCTCACCAACCCGTATTAGGCCGTCCACAATTTTTTTTACAAACTAAATGTTTTTATCTTCAGATAGGTCTCTGTTTGTTCAGAGGGAAGACATTATTTATTTTTATATATTTATTTATTGATTTATTTATTTAACTACTTATTTATTTATTTATATGAAACTTTTTTATAGAAATAATGTTTTATATTTCATCTATGATAAAAAATGTTTTGTACCAAACTGCTGGAAAGAAAGTTTTTGTTTGTTTGTTGTTTTGTTTTAATAAAGCATTATATGAAAAAAATTCTGATTGAGTTTAACTGTACATGACAAACAAAGTAAACAGCCTTGAATCTGCTGGTAAACAACAACATCATCTGACTCTTACCCTCACCTTGTCTATAAAATGCAATTCTAATAGCAGAAGAAGAAAAAAAACTGAGTTTGGAAAATTATTAATCTATTTCTATTTTGTACATGTGCAAATTACAGGAAACTCATAATAATTAAAAAACATTCACCAAAGCAGGAGTAGGCTGAATGTTATCATCAAAAGAATCAGAAATCAAACGAATCAACAGTTAAAATAAAAAATCCATTCATCCATTAAAATCAACAGCACAAAATGATTAGGAATCAGGATTTGAGGGGAAACTGGTTTTGGAGACGTTGACAGAATTGCTTAGAAATGATGGTTTACCAAATTAAGATAAATCAATAATTAATCAGTCATGGGTTCATTCTCATTTATTTAAAAACTAAAGAAATCTTTGGACAGAAATTATTTGGGTTTTAGTCCGCACAGGAATTTAGAAGAGTTTAACAATTTGGAAGACACATTTTACTTTTGGGTGGAAAATTAATTCAGTCAGATTGTCAGATTATTTTAGAACAGTAACTGCAAAAGAGATGTTCATCAAGTTGCATCACCCTTACTTGATGGAGGCCGGCAAATCTTTTTCAATCTTTCTGAGACTTTAAAGGCTGATTGGGCCTCCAGCACTTCACGCAGGGGACTGGTCAGGAACCGTTGGGTCGTGCTGGTTAGAACGAAGGTGATACCTATAAGGCTTGACAGCGAGGCAGGTGCTGAGCAGTTGTCGGGTGACAGGCAGTCCCTCCGTTGGTTTATCTCAAAGCTGCAAAGTAAGTCTTGCAGTGAAAAAGGTTTTATCTTCTGTAATGGTTTTTAAACGCGCGCCTCACGAGGCTGCACATCCCAGCTTGTTGGTCGGCCTCTGAGGATAGTTTCGGAACGCTCCGACGTTTAGACTTCTTAGTAGGGATGCACCGATCCACATTTCTCACTTCCGATCCAATACCGATACTTATTAACTCAGTATCGACCGATACCGATACTTTCCCGATCCGATACTGTTCAGGTATGTGACTCTGTATAATGAAACTTTTGCACCCAAACTATTCATTTTAACATTGTGTGAGATAAACCCAATGAAAACACTTTTAAGCCTTACAATAGGGAACCCACTGACTTTAACAGCACACAGGACAGGAGGCAATTATACCACACACATGTCCTCCTTACTCATGGTGCAGCTGAAAAAACTAAAAAAGTGCTAAGCATGATGGGAAAGACAACACAGCACTCCCCTTATCTCATACAATGTTAAGAAGTGCAGTCACAGAATGTGATTGAACACAAGTGCTCTTTGAAGCTGGATCGGAAAAGTATCGGCAGGTTTGATCCGATACCCGATACTTAAATAATGCTGGTATCGGATACCGATACCGATACTGGATCGGATCGGCCCCATCCCTACTTCTTAGCACGACAAGTTTCTTCTCTGTCCAAAGACTAGCAGTTTTCAACTGAGTACAAGAACACTGCTCATTGGCATCGGAAGCATTTGTAATGTGGGGGTGGGGGAGAACACACTGATGAGGGTCCTCCCCCAGAAATTTCTGAATGAAGAAGATGACATTCTGGTGTATTTTAACAGGTTGTTAAACATCTACCTTTACTTATACAAACACTTGATTCAATAACTATTTTAGAGAGCAACAAGAAGTAGCCTGACCAACAGCCCTCCTTGTGTGAATAAAGCACACTCTGCTTCTCTCACAGATTCTAGCCCTGCCACGTTGAAAAGTGCTGGAACTAACATAGCGCTAAGCTAGTGGCACGCAATACAGATGCATTAGCTAAGATGCTACAGACGTAGCGCTCTGCTTCTTTCACACTTACCCCCACCCTCGTCAACAACTACCAGCACTGACGTGCTAAGCTAGCGCACAATATAGGCGTCTCCCCTTCCTCCCCCCATTGAGTGCACTGCCAAGGCAAATGACCAAGGAAGACAAACACTGCATGCGGTGTGGAGTTGTTGCAGGTAACCAGGAAAACCTGGAGTGGATTTTTTGTGGTTTGAATATTCTCCTATTAATCAAGTGGAATGGATTCATTCACAAAGAAATAGAAAGCGCTGGTTGAACTAACATTTCATGGTAAATGGGGGTCGGGGCATGGGTTTCCAAAAAAAAAAAAATTTAAATGTGGGGGGACACGCCCCCTTCACATATACTGTAATTGTTGTGATGCCTATGATGCTGCCCCTTCAAACCAAAAGTGTTAAAGAAAGCACTTGGAACAGTTGCAAACAGTTAATCTATTATTCTTGTTACCAACGTTTCACATAATCGAATAAAACAAACTTCCTTCATGAATTGTTTTAAGCTTAATTAAATGTGCTGAGCATTTATCAGTCTGCATATGACGAGGTGTTTTAGGACAGTGGATGTGCAGAAAACAACCTGACGTTAGGAACTTTAAAAAAAAAAAATCATCATGGACGTTTGGACAGACGACCCCTGGTCTGGTCCCAGCGTCCTGAGGAAGAGGGCGTCCTTCATGCTACACATGGCAACAAGAGGTTAAATTGACTGAAGAACCCTAACCAATCAACTCAGTAAACAGCCTAAAGAAGATTGTCGCAAACAAACAAACAGTCTGTAAATAAAAGACTCGTATCTCTGACATTCTTGTTTGTTTTTCTGTCAAGTCAGTGCAGAAACCTTCCTGCTGAGTCATCAGTAGTGTGTCTGTTATTGCTCATTAGTGAGCTCAGGTTAATCACCCTGCTGACAGAGAGGTTTTCATAAATCCTCACCTGTCTCAGGTGTGTCGGGGCACACAGGGACGATTCTGACACAAAGTGAACAATCCTGCTGCTGCGCTGCATCAACCTTCTTTCACAAAACTCTTTCAGGCTGGAACTTGAACAACATCTGGCCAATATGGTGGCTGAAGTCAACCCACCGCTGTTTCTCTCCTTTGTGCCTCCAAGCAAGGCAGTACAAGAGTCATAATAACAGTTTGTATGGCGTAGTGATGACCTATGGTCTGTATACGACCACTTTTGCAGGACTTAAAAGACCAAACAACAATAAACAAAATGATTACAGAAGAGGAAATCAATAAAACAAATCAATGAACAAAATCCATCCATCATCTTTACCCGCTTCTTCTTTTTCAGGTCACGGGGGTCACTGGTGCCCATATCCAGCAGTCACTGAGTGAGAGGCGGTGGACACCCTGGACTGGTCTCCCGTCCATCACAGGGACACACAGAGAAAAATGAGACAATCATTCACTCTTTCTCTCTCTCACCTGGGAACAATTTAGAGTTATCAATCAGTCTAACATGCATGTGTTTGGTCTGTGAGAGGAAACCGGAGGACCTGGAGAAAACCCACGCAGCACGGAGAGAACATGCAAACTCCAGAAAGGTCCCCAGACCGGGATTTGAACCGGGGCAACCTGCTCACTGAGAGGCAGCAGCTCTACCAACCGTGCCACCATGTTGGCTAAACTGAATCCAGAGCAATAAAACTGGCAGCATGATGGATTGGTGGTTAGCACTGCTGCCTCACAGCAAGAAGGTCCTGGGTTCAATCCCTGGGTTGGACCTGGGTTCAATCTGTGTGGAGTTTGCATGTTCTCCTTCATGTCTTGGGTGTGCACCTGACAGCCTCAGCTGGAGCAACAACACCAGCCTGATCAAGAAATCTCATCAGAGACTCTACTTCCTCAGACGGCTGAGACGAGCTGGTCTGGGAAGCTCAGTCCTCACCTCCTTCTAGGTGTGCAGTGGAGAGCATCCTGTGCTCCAGCATCAACGTGTGGCATGGAGGCTGCACAGCTGCAGAAAGAAAAGCTTTGCAGAGAGTGGTGAAGGCTGCACAGAAGATGTTGGAGTCAGCCTCGCCACCATCACAGACATCTACACCTCCAAATGCAGGAAGAGAGCCACCTGCATCATGAAGGACCACACTCACCAAAAGAGATCTGTGCAAAAGAGATCTGTGATCTCAATGGGGTTTCCCTGGTTAAATAAATGTTAATAACTAAATAAAATAAAAATAGATCAATAAAACGAGTTAATTTGTTGTGTTTTCAGACTGGCCTATAAGGGAGATCTTCATCACATATGTAATGTGTAGCGCTCAATTTTAACACAGCTGAGTTCTGCGCAACGCCTCTTTTGATTCATAAGAGTTCAAGTTCACAGATTCATTAGTGGTTTTTGAACTGTCAGAGGCAGCTAAAAGACTGACTGGTCTTTGTACCATTATTTCTGTACGAGTGCCTAAGTACAGGTAGTCCCCGACTTACGAGCACATCGACTTACGAGGTTCCGAATTTACGAGCTATCATATTTAATAAAAATATGAAATAAAATGTTTTATTTTTTTGTTTAAATGTTCTTAATTTCATGTGTACAGCACTTTGTTGCAGCTGTGGTTTTTTTAAATGGCTTTATAAATAAAGTATTATTATTATTATTACATATTATTATTATTTTGAAGCCGATTAAAGTACGCAGTTTCCGGCAGTGTCCGGCAGTGTTCGGCAGTGTTTGGCAGTGTTCGGCGGTGTTCGGCTGATTAGCCAGTTAGCTCCGGCCTGGAGAGCCGGGTTCGGACGGACAGTGTCCGTTTAGAGGTTCCTGCGCTCGGATACATGAGCAGGAGCTGAACGGCGGTTTTGTGGAGTGACGGATGGACGAAGAAAAACGACGCTGTGAAGCAGCAGACAGCGTGTTGGGCCGGAGAAGCAACAGATACCATGCTAACAAGCCTAGCTGTAGGATGGATGGGTGGATGCTATCGCCCTCACCGGGGACACGGAGCCGACAGGCGACGGAGCTCGACTCGATGTCTGCCTGGCAGCCTCAGATGTTGGATTGTTATCGCGCTAACAGCTGCGGCAGCCTTTTTGGAGGGTCTAACATGCTAACGCAGCGGAACTAACGCAGCGGAGCTACCATGCAAACAGACGGAGACAAGCAGCTCAAAGTAAGAAATTTATTTTTTATTTTTTATGTATGCTCTTTTAAAATGTTTTAAAGTGTGTTAGGATAGGCAAAGTGCTTGGTAACTGTTCATTATCGTACATGTACGTGTATCAGTGGCGGCTCGTGCGGTATAAAAGTTAGTCGCCGATTTATAAAAGGTAGTCCCCGACATACGAGATTTTCGTCTTACGAGATGTTTATGTTTATTAAATTTGTTCATTTTTTTTTACAAAAGAAACACAATACAAGACAATCCCATTAATGATATGTACACAATGTAAAAAAATGAAAGGTAGCAGAAAGAAGAATAAATCTTATTATATCTGCCCCTTTTTTCAAACAATCAGATTAAACAATAATAATCTTTCACCAGCAGTACAAAATGACTAACTCTTTCTAATTTTCTAATACTAATACTAATACATAACTAATAATTGATACAATACACATTATGCTAATTCATATATATTTTTTCAACAAATTCCTTTTGATCATTTTCTTAAATGTAAACAGTGACTTGGCATTTTTAACTACATTCTCCAAGCCATTCCATAATCTAATTCCCTGGATTGAGGTAGAACGTCCCTTCAAACTAGTTCTGAATTGTGGTTTTACAAACATCTCTGTCCCCTTAAGATTATAACAACTTTGTCTTTTAACAAAATTCATTTGGATATTTAAAGGTAATTCGTTATTCTGAGCCCTATACATAATTGATAAAATATTATAATCAACCAAATCATGGAACTTCAATAATTTCAGTTGATAAAATAATGTACTGGATGGATGACAGTAATGTTTTCTAGTGATAATTCTTACAGCTCTTTTCTGTAATACAAAAATAGGCTTTGTGATTGTTTTACACGCTTTCCCCCAAACATCAATACAATAGATTAAGTGTGGAACAATGATTGTGTTATACAACAAATACAGAGCTTTATCATTCAATAGGTCTCTGACCTTGTATAGTACTGCAATCGATTTAGCTATTTTTATTCTTACAGAATTTATGTGTTGTTTCCATGTCAGTTTGTCATCAATAATAACACCCAAAAACTTCACCTCACTCACTCTACAAATCTCAACACCCTCAATTTTGAGTGGAACATCAACAGTTTTCTTTTTATTACTGAATATCATGTAATTAGTTTTTTCTAGATTTAATGATAATTTATTGATTTTAAACCAAGTTTGTATTTTGGTAAATTCTGTCTTTATCAATTCCAACATTTGTTCTATATCTTCACCTAAACAGAAAAATGTGGTATCATCAGCAAAAAGTACACATTTAAGGAGTCCTGACACATTTACCAAGTCATTCACATATAGAATAAATAGCTTTGGTCCAAGCACAGAGCCCTGGGGAACTCCACATGTGATATTACAGAGGTCATACAGAGGAAATAGTGTAGTAACGGAACTCGCTCGTAAGTCGGGGACTACCTGTAGTCTGATAAACAGCAGCCAAGGAGGGGCAACAAAATGCCAACCAGTGGCGACAAGATTCACCAACGAATCAACAAAGGACCAGCAGGGTCAAAACTGCAGTGGGCCAAAAACGCTCAACAAACAGCAACAGTTTATTTGATTTTTTTATTGTCCAGTCTCATCACGACTTGCTTTGCCCTTTTTCAACCAGACTCCTTTCTGCTCGGTCTTGGTAGTTTTCTTATTCCAGAGTGCTGCTTCAGTGGGCGGGTTGTCCGGCTGAGCCATTGTAAAACTTACCGTAAAACAAAGCCTGATAACGCTCACTGTTCTCTGCATTGGTTTCTAAAAACACCATGGCCTAGTCAACGCTACTTTCTCTCTGCCGGTTGAAGCCTGCAAATCTAGTCCGTCGGGTCTACATGTGTCTGCCAACAGGTACGGAAACATCTGCACCTCCTCGTAAAACCAAGATGTCGGTTTACATGGTGCCATTTTCATGGACATCAACTATTTTAATAAGTTAAAAAATGAATGCTGTGGTTGAAATGTTTTAACAATGGTGGGCTTGGTGCTTGTGCAGGAGACGTTCTCATTATTGACATTTCTCTGGCCAATCGATGTCCTGCAGTCAACTGAAATCAAATCTTCAGCTCGACTCGGCTCGCTTGGAACTGCAGCTGGGTAGCTTCTTATAAGCAACTTTAAAGCAGATCCTTCCCAATGAAAGTACCGGTAGTCCTCGACTTACGACGTAGATCCGTTCCTACGCAGCGTCGTAAACCGAATTTTGACGTAAGTCAAAATATACGTACATACTGCACCATATACATGTACAGTACAGTATTACCAAGCACTTAGCCTATCCTAGCACAGTACCCTACATAATTATCAAAAAACACATACGTTTGGGAGCCATAATGAAGTGCAAAAAGAGTTAATGGCCTACTTGGATGCTGGTGACGCCGTACTCCTCGGTCCATCCTCCGTATTTCGTTTACGACGTAAAGCCGCCGTCCACCTCCGTTTACGACGTAAAACCGCCGTCCACCTCGGTCCAGAGCGTTTACAGTACGTAACGTATTCCTCCACCTCTGTATTCCTCCACCTCTGTATTCCTCCACCGCTGCACCGCGTACAGTACAATACTGTATTCTTCCACCGCAGCGGCCGCTGCGTTACGACGTTTATAACGTAAATCCGCGTAACTCGAAATAAGGCTGTTCATAGAAAATGGGAGATGTGTCGTAACCACGAAACTTTGTAACTCGAGACCGTTGTAACCCGAGGACTACCTGTACTCTGAACTTGCACCGGACCAAGTCAAGCCTATGGAAAGGGTCAGAACCGGCCTGGCCACCAAGGTACTTTGTCCAGCTCTTCCATCCGTCCAAACAAAAACACCACAGAACACATCAGTAAGCTGCTGGGCCGTCTTCTGCAGGACCTTTGAATGGACCTACCTAAGACGGTTTCTGCTGGGATATCCAAGGTTCAACTAGGTCAAAGTTTACTTTCACTTTCCATCCTTCCATTCAGACTGTCAACAATGACTCTGCCGTGATTCAAGCGGAGGCTGCGGAGTTTTAAATGGAGCAGTTTTTATTCTGACACACAGTCTGAGTCAGAGCATAACATATCCATAAATACCAAAGTGCTAAATCTGTCTCTCACTGTGGAATTTATTCATTTATTATTCCTGTTGTAATGACAACAGGTACTAACAAGTCCAAGGAAAGGTGAGTAAACCTCACCTGCTTCAAGGAATCCCTCTAGTTTTGCTGCAGCAACCGCAGCGTCACGGTTCTAACTTCGCTGTCAAGGTTTCCTCAGAGTTTAGCACAGAAACTGAAACGCACATCATTAATATGAATGAAAAGTGACAACACTCACAATTGTTTATTATGAATAATTATTGTTGTTTATTATCAGACAAACAGTTCACATTAATGCTACACCAGCTGAAACATTACAGCACCATGTTCCACAGAAATAAACACGAGTTGGACCAGAACTCAGACCAACAGGAGGTGCTGGACCTCAGAGCTATCGGAGGATGGTCCATATTATGAAAAACTTCTTTACTCAATTTTTCTGTTTTTATTTTAGCACGAAACAGAAACCCAAGCATCTAAAATAAAAGGTTTTCTGTTGTAAGCTTGTTGGACATGTCAGGAAGTTCAGCTGCCAGGCTTTTATTGTGTAGGTGCTTTTTGGTGATAGTTTTCGGTAAAAGGTGGTGGAAATAAAACAGCATAATAGCTAGTCATTAAATAAGCTGTTTTTTTAAATTAATGTTGTAAAAAAAATCTCCCAATTTACATTTTATATAAAATCAAATCCTTAAAAAGATAAAACTACTGTTCTGACTTTCTAATTTAGCTCATGACATGTTAATGAATGAAAAACTACATATTTGGAAATCTTCTCTGCATAATTTAGGCCCCACTTGTTTAAATTTTTACTGTGGGCGGGGCTTTACTAGTATTCAGGCGGAGCCTCTGTAGGTTCCAGTTGTTCAGGATCAACATAGTCCTGGTTGAAGATGGCAGTGTCAGCTCCCAGTTTAAACTTGTGCACAGCCAGCAGACACTGAAATGCCTGCAGACAGAAAAACGCCAGGTTATATGTTCAAATAAACATGTTGAAGAGAACATGGGAAAGGAATAATTAGGGTCAGAAAGGAAAACATGTAAGAGTGAATATGTGAAGAACTGTTGATGTCAGAGAGAACACAGAAAGAACTGTTAGTGTCAGAAAGAACACATGAAGAACTGTTAGTGTCAGAAAGAACACATGAAGAACTGTTAGTGTCAGAGAGAACACAGAAAGAACTGTTAGTGTCAGAAAGAACACACTAAAGAACTTAGTGTCAGAGAGAACACATGAAGAAATGTTAGCGTCGGAGAGTACATGTGAACAACTGTTAGGGTCAGAAAGAACACATGAAGAACTGTTAGTGTCAGAGAGAACACAGAAAGAACTGTTAGTGTCAGAAAGAACACATGAAGAACTGTTAGTGTCA
>JBBPBX010044506.1:0-10824 GCA_038048925.1 Garcialebias charrua | reverse complement strand
TTAAATGACAAAAAATATACCGTTGATCAATTCTGAATTAACACAAATTAAAAGGAAGTCTTTTCTGATTGATTTCTGTCTCTTAATTCAAAATAAATGTAACAAAATAGTGTCCACTTGTCTCCTTGAGAGCTCAAGAAAAGTGTAACACTCAGAGTTTCAGAGAGATGTGAAAAGGTTTAAATCCAGTAACAGCCATGAGGGGCTGTATCACTACACACCCATTCTCCATAACCTTCATTGTCTTCCTGTCACCTACAGAATTCAGTACAAAACTGCTCTCATTACACACCAATGCTTACACAGAACTTCACCTGACTATCTAAAGGACATTCTTGTTCCATATTCATCCACACGGTCTCTACGATCACAGAACAGTAATCTACTTCACATTCCACAAACCAAGTTAAAGGTATGTGTAACTTTCTGTAGAGCACAGAACTTAGAAATATTTTCAACAGGCAAAGCATTCTGATCCCTCCCCCTCAGAGCCATATATGGCTCTGCCCCCCTTGCTCTGCTGAAATTCAAATTCAAGCTCTGTTTTTATTGGCTGATTCAAATTCAAGCTCTGTTTTTATTGGCTGATTCAAATTCAAGCTCTGTTTTTATTGGCTGATTCAAATTCAAGCTCTGTTTTTATTGGCTGATTCAAATTCAAGCTCTGTTTTTATTGGCTGATTCAAATTCAAGCTCTGTTTTTATTGGCTGGTTACAAACTCTGTTTTTATTGGCTGGTTAACGGCGGGTCACTCTGTGTTTTTAGTGTTTTTATAAATGCTGATAGAGAAGCAAGGGGACTGTAGTTTTTTTCAGAGATTACTTTGTCTAACACCAGTCTGTCAGTAGATAGTGACAGAGTGAAGAAATATGTTAAAAATATATTGTTAGAAAAGTTACAGATTGCACTACAAAGTTACATAGTGCAGCTTTAAGGACCATGGGAGACCGGGCATTCTGTGTGGCTGCCCCCCGCCTATGGAACTCCCTCCCAGACTACCTGAGAGCTCCACAGTCACTGGTTGACTTCACAAACTGCAAAAAAGTCTTTTCTTTTTAAGCAAGCCTATTCTGCCTCCACATGATTTTATCTTTGATCTTGGTTGATATTATTATTGATTATACTTGATTTTATCACTTGTTTTATTTGTTGTAGCACTTTGAGATTTTTATTAATGAAAAGTGCGGTATAAATTGAATTCATTATTATTATTATTATTATTATTAACATCTAACCAGGATAATCACTGTGAAATATCACATCATGTTGCTGCTGATCTGTTTCATGTTGGTGTGTTCATTCATGCTCATCTGCTCACACAGACTCATGTTCGTGCTGCTGTTTGAAGTAATGTTTTTATGCTACTAGTGCTTAGCGTATTTTTCAGTTGATGTTTTTCTTAGTTATATCTTAGATCTTTTTTTTTGTCATTTACATTTTATTTTTGGATGTAACTGGGACCCTGTGTACATTATTTTGTTCACATTGTTCACAAATAAAGAATCTTGAATCCTTGAGTCCAAACTCACATTGACGTCCATCGAATTTGAGTTCAGAGTGGTTCAAAACTGGAAATGAAAGGTTGTCATGTCTCCAACATAAAAACTGAGCGGTGTGACGACCACAGGCTTTGGCTGCTGACTGTAACGTTTGTTAGAACACCAGAGATAAGGACTGAAGAGAACAGACTCCAAGACTTTATAACTTTAACAGTGTTTTTTTTTTTACAAATGTCATCTAATGTGCACATCTGGAACCCTGAGGAGTAGAAGATGGATTAATAGGATATCTGCAGGAGTGATAATGTTATTGCTTCTCCTCCTCACGGTAGGGAAAGGAGTCAGTCGTGGGGACAGGTGATCCAGTGGTTCCAGTGCGAGGAAGGCAGATGTCCGAGTTGAGTTTCCAAGTTGGAGGCAGGCAAAGAGGCAGCTGAGGAGGCCAAGGAGAGCTCGAGGTCCACAGAGGAGAGAAACATGTGGGCGGCAGATAATACACTCTACACACCAAGGAACACAAGAATTTATCTAAAGCACAAGTAAAACACAACTCTCATTGACAGGTAATGCTCCAGCGCTGACTGGATGTCCTCTGCAGCCTTTTATGCTCCTGCAGCTCATCAAGGCGATGGTCCACAGGTGTGGCTGCAGGAGGTCGGCAGAGCAGAACCCCCACACCGACAGTTCAAAAACTATTTTAAAACGACTGTTTGCATACAATAGCCGTGTTTCCATCAAGGTTTCTAGATGCGCATTTTGAAGTATCGCACCAGAAAAGCTGAATGGAAACGGCACGATTCGAATTAACTTCCTCTAATTCTCAAAAAAGTTTATACGCTCGCTTGAGGTGGTTTTTGGGCTCTTCGAAACAGAGCTGATGCGCAAAACGACAGATGGAAACAGATTTGCCGACTCAGTTCTGCCGTAGCGAACATTTACGTCACGTGACTGATCAGCTGTTTCCGCTCCGGACAACATGTAACATCGCTAAAACTAGTTGGCATGACAGAATAAATACAACTTGCCCGATAGCAACACGTACCTGAAATATTCTCTCCATTTTGCCGAGATGTGTGGCCGGGTTCTGTTTTCAACCGCTACTTCCTGTTTACTGTAGACATGCGTAACGCTGACGTCTGACGTAATGACGCTGACGTCTGACGTAATGCCGCTTTGCGTGGCCTGGTGGATGCGCTTCAAGCCAGTTGATGGAAACACTTCTGCTTTGCATTAATTTTTATTTACATTTTTGCGAATTTTCAAAAATTCACTCAAAATTCGTATTGAAAATAGATGGAAACACGGTTAGTGACTGTCTGGGGTTGTTTTCTTGTCTGCATGTCTCATTTGGAGTGCTCTGAGGAAGTGACAGACACAGGTGGGTCTTTTTATGAACAGAACGACGTTCTGTTCATAAAAATAAATATACAGGTTGTCCCCGACTTACGACGTCATTGACATACGAGGTTCCGGACTTACGAGCGGACTAACGAACAGTAAAGTTGTACAGAAAATACAGCACTGGTATGTGTTTTTAGATGAAAGTGTGTTAGCTAACAGTTTGTAAACAAGTTTCTGAGCATGTTTATGAACCAGTATGTACGTACGTTTGTGTTGAAAAACGGGTGTTCGGCGCAGCGCTAGCATACATTTTCCGACTTACGACCAAAAATCCGGACTTACGAGCGACACATGTTTCGGGTTCCGACATATGAATTTTCGTCTTACGAACGACTCATAGGAACGGAACTCGCTCGTAAGTCGGGGACAACCTGTATTTTGACAGGTTGGGTTAAATCCCCACATTGCTGTTCCACTTAGAGAAGAAAGCTGGTGAATGTTGGACTTTTGAGCAGGAGC
The DNA here is from genome assembly GCA_038048925.1 of Garcialebias charrua. Lineage (NCBI taxonomy): Eukaryota > Metazoa > Chordata > Actinopteri > Cyprinodontiformes > Rivulidae > Garcialebias > Garcialebias charrua. The sequence continues at coordinate 7,464 of JBBPBX010044506.1, read as the reverse complement.
TGCACGGACACTCTTTGAAATTCATACAAAAGTATTTCGGCCACCGTTCTTTTTGTTACGTGCTACAGTAGACTGCAAGAGAGAGATTTGTTGGACCCTCCTAAATGACACAAAAGAGCCCAGTTGGTTTGGCCATTTCTGAGACATTCCAGTTCAACAGCAGAGACGTGCGCTCTGGGGACAAAACAAAAAGACAAATGGAAACAAAGTGGGCTGAACTCACAGCATCAGCTTTCAGGTTCTACAGTTCAAACAGACTTGAATGGAGAGACTGTCATCTACATTTACAGTCAAGCCCACAGACTTAAACAACACTCAAACAGGGCGACGTGTCCTGTAGCTGTGAGCACAATGAGCTCTATCAAGAAGCAGGCAGGGTGGCTGGTGGTGAGGAAGAAGGTGAATGTTGCACAGCACGGTTTCTGTTACATCCGATAAGAAAAGAAGCTGGCAGAGCGAAGGATGCAGCTGATTAGTTTGGGACAGAGGAGCTCCAGCTGTGACCGTCAGTTTGTCCTGCACCTTGCTTTCACTGACAAGCCCCTCAGTCTTTCCTTTACACTTGACTTGAATTTAAAATATATTTTAGAATCAATTTTAATACATGGATGCAGGGCCGGCCCAAGCCTCCATGGGGCCCTAAGCGAAATTTGGTTTGGGGCCCTCTACTTCTGCTAATAATGTGGATTACTGCAGATGATCAGATCATTCACCCACCTAACATAAACTCATTGCAACTCTGACAGCCCTGTTTACATTATCCTACATGTATATATCATCCAGTGCCGGGGTGTCAAACTCATTTTCATTTTGGGTCACATCAAGCTCATGAATGTCCTCAAAAGGCCGGACATGGCAGAATGTATTGATACAACTACCTATGAACAAACAGGTAAAATATAACTTTCTCTGCATTTGATTACCACATTTCATGACACACATTATTTATTTATTCATAAAATGTATTCATTTTAAAATACAATACAAAACAATCCCATAAACGATAAGAATACAAAATATAAAATGAAAGGTAGCAGAAAGAAGAAAAAATCTTATTATATCTGCCCCCTTTTTTTTTTCTTCCAAACAATCAGTTCAAACAATAATAATCTTCCAGTAACAGTACAAAATGATTAACTCTTTCTAATTTTATAACTAACACAATGCACATTACGCTACTTTATATATATATATATTTTTTTTTTTACAATTTAGTTTTGATCATTTTCTTAAATGAACACAGTGACATGGCATTTTTAACTTCATTCTCCAAACCATTCCATAATCCAATTCCCTGGATTGAGGTAGAACGTCCCTTCAAACTAGTTCTGAATTTTGGTTTTACAAATATCTCTGTCCCCTTAAGATTATAACAACTTTGTCTTTTAACAAAATGTATTTGGATATTTAAAGGTAATGCGTTATTCTGAGCCCTATACATAACTGATAAAATATTATAATCTACCAAATCATGGAACTTCAATAACTTCAGTTGATAAAATAATGTACTTGATGGATGACAGTAATGTTTTCTAGTGATAATTCTTACAGCTCTTTTCTGTAAAACAAAAATAGGCTTTGTGATTGTTTTACACGCTTTCCCCCAAACATCAATACAATAGATTAAGTGTGGAACAATGATTGTGTTATACAACAAATACAGAGCTTTATCATTTAATAAGTCTCTGACTTTGTACAGTACTGCAATAGATTTAGCTATTTTTATTCTTACAGAATTTATGTGTTGTTTCCATGTCAGTTTGTCATCAATGATAACACCCAAAAACTTCACCTCACTCACTCTACAAATCTCAACACCCTCAATTTTAAACTACTTGGAGTAATTTGGCATTATAATAAACATAAAAACTGATTTGATTGGACTGATAAATGTTATCTTGAAGTTCTGTCTCTGTGGCCCTCTAGGGTGTAGAGAAGCACAGAAATGGTTATTGCGGGACGGATTTGGCCCACGGGCCTTGAGTTTAACACATGCGATCTAGTGTAGTTGCATTCGGGCCCAAAAAACCAGATCCGACCCGGCCCCAGTCTGCAGTCATCATTTCCAAACCCCACCCGACCCGACGAATTAACAGTAATTACAGGTCCGAACCTGGAAAAAACCCGCCTTTTTAAATGAGTTATTAACGGTAGGGGATGTGCGGCTGAATGAAGGGGCAGACGATCTGAGCCGAGGTGGTGTTTGTTCTTTCATAGTCATAAAAGAACATTTAAACCCAGTTTCTCTCTGCATTTTATGTGCAGGTTAATATCTTTCGTTCCAAAGATCTGCAGCAGTAATGTTCAAAATAATTTGTAGTGCAAGATCAACAAACAACAAATAAAACTACTTAGATGCATGCAAATACATTTAATTGTGCAAAAACAGACACATTTAAATTGAAAAAAAAATCTAAGAAATATTTAAATAATGTAAATGAACAATTACTTGAAACCCAACATGTGAAACCACGCAAATGTTTTAAAAGTTTTTTTTAAGTTGAATAATTGGTTATTAAAACTATGTATATTTATGCAACAATTTGCAAAATCTGAACTTAAAATTTTAAACAACCTTTACACACATTTGACCTACTTCTTCCTCAACACTTCACTAACTTCTTAAAAACCTGTGCTTCCACTTAGGGGGCCCCCTAGTGGCCCCGGGGCCCCAAGCAGCCACTTAAGCCCGAGATACACTGAAGCGTCCTCCGTATACGCGCGTATACGCGCGTATTTTGTGCGTATGTTTTTGCTGCTATACTTCAGCTCACGTTCTCCTTGTTGTAATATGAGCTGCTGCACACGGAGGGGACTCAACTGAGCTCGCTGATTGGTCACTTGCTGACACGCCTACTGAATTGATTGACAGCGTTCAGTCAGCTGAAAGTGAAACCTTGAGAATGCATCATGAGCAGCTCGCTGGACTTCTGCGGTGTTCTGATACGGTGTTTCTACTATATATGTTATAAAAAGTTCTCTCAGAAATAAAAATAATAACAGGGAGCGCTTTTCCTGCAGCACACAGCCCACCAGGGATATTTAAAACATCGCGCACCCAGGTAGGACCTGAATTCATTCATTTCAATCATCGAGTGAACGGAGGAAGAAGCGGTTACTTGACTTTAGGCAAAAAAACAAAAGAAAAGGCCCGATCAGCGATAAAGAAGGGGAATTTATTTCATTTGTGTAACATACAAAACAGTCCGGCGCCGGGAAGTTTATGGTCAGACACCGCGTATCGCGCACGCGTATCGCGCACGCGTAGTAAAAAAAAAAGCTTTGCGCGTACATGCCCTGAGGGGCTACGCGGGGCTACGCTTTTGCCTTGGCGTACGTACGCTGCGTATAGGCGTACCGTGAGGACGCTTGAGTGTATCTCGGCCTTAAGTTTGCTTATGCCTTGGGCCGGCCCTGCATGGATGTGTGTAAGCCAAACATGTTGTCAGTGAGAAGAGTGCATGTCAAAATCCAAACAGCAGGAAGCCGATGAAGGAGTGGGAGCTGTATTATCCACACTGGCTGCTCTGTGGATCACAGGGTCGTTCTATGTGACTCAGGTGTGAGCGTGGCATGCGCCGTTTCACCTCGGGCTGCTTGGGGCTTGTTATGCCGGCTACACACCAAACGCATTTCGAGCAGCCGAAGCAGCCAGTTTACATGCAAAGTCTATGTGGCCGAGGGGCGGCGCAGCGTGACGCGGCGCGTTTTGAGCAGTTCGAGCAGCGCGGCAGTTCTTTTTCCGTGCACGCGGCGCATCCAGAGAAGCCGTTGCTCGAGTTCAACAAATTGAACTTTGACCTACTTCGGCTGCTCGCCGCGTAGCAGCAACCAATCGGGAGAGACTCTGCTATGTGATGACGCAACGACGACAGGACATATAGTTACAGATTTAATTAATGCATTTTGGAATGTGTACATATCCATATGTAAACATGCACTGAGTTGACTGAGCAAATATTATTTGTAGATTTTAAACCGGTCATGTTACACACATACACACACTTTTTAAATTTAATACTAGTTAGGCACTTTTTTTGTATTACAGTATTGGTTTATTGTTCTAAGATTCGGTAGACAATAGTCACCTAAATACTGTGGCATACTGCTAACACTTGTCGGGTGGAAAAACAAACCCGACCGGAAAAGGACCAAGACGCTCCTCCCACTGCGCGTCTTCAGACGCGTTCGGTGTGCACAGACATCTGTTGACAAGCAGCCAACACCGCGCGTCGGGAGCGTTTTTGCTGCTCAAGACGCGTTCGGTGGGAACCCGGCATTAGGCAGAGCAATCTGTAAAGTCCCAACTCAACAACTTCCAGTGCTGCTCTTTGATGGCGTCAGCCAGCTGTGTCAAGACGGCAGCCACGAGGTGATTCATGGCTCTCCTCGAATGGTAAACAGTGTCGGATCATTTACTCTGACACGAGACAGATTTCACTGACTGTCATTGTTATGAATCATTCTGTGAGAAACTGCACTTGGACGTCGTAGTGAGATTGTTTGGAGAGCAAAAATGTTAATTTTTGTCTGTGCTTGGTAGGGAAGCAGGCTGATTAAAACACACAGGAAACTGGAAAGTCTTTGAAGGAATATTGAAGGGTGACGATGGAGCTGCTGTTCAGACCTCCATCATCAACTTTCTTTAATAAAGCTCAGAAGTCACTCGGGTTTAGTTGATTAAAAATCATTTATGCAGATGTTTTGATGTATAAATTGCATGTTAAATGTGGGGGAAAAGTTCAAGCCACTTCCCATGGCTCATTAAGATCACCATGGTAACCCACACAGTGTGTGTCTGTCTCTCCTTAACAGCACTCTTAACAAGGCATACAGACAGAAAAAACAAAGTAGAAAGTAAGCCTCAGACTTGTCCCTGTATGAAAACTTCAAGTCAGATCAAGCAGCAGGAGTTTCTGGTCGTCACAGGTGTCAGTTTTTACGACTCTACAGTTTTACATTGAAAATACAACAGGTTTAAACCTCTACATCCAGTTCTGAAGAAAAAACTGAAGATAATGGAAGTTATTGAGTGTTTACATTACATTTACATGTTTGGGTCTACCTCCCTACACTGAGACGTTCTAGACCAGGGGTCTGCAACCTGCGGCTCTGGAGCCACATGTGGCTCTTTGGTCCCTCTGCAGCGGCTCTTTCAAGCTTTGACCAAAACTAAAATAAAACTGAATTTTATTGGTTGTTACAACAACTAAAAGGGCTAGTTTTAGCACTTTGAGATTTTTATTAATGAAAAGTGCATTATAAATTGAATTCATTATTATTATTATTATTATTATTATTAGTTTTAGCAGTTTTCCTGTAATTTATATTGCAAATATATGAATACTAGAAACATTACAAGGAGTAAAACATACGTACTCACTTTCACTTTAGGCTTTATTTCTTCAAAGTAGGATATGTAATTTTTCTACAATAAAAAAAAAAATCACAAAAAAACGCATAGTTTATTGTTTTAGTTTTTAGAAACTGGCCCAAAACTATATTATTTTTCCTACTTTACAAGAATCTCATCTTTTATTTTGTCTTAGAATGTTAAAAATATCAATAAATTTTACAAATCATTAGATATTTTTAGTTTTATAAAATCACTCCTACTGTCCAGAAAAGCAACCTCCAACAAACTTAAAGTGGTCTGTGGGCCACCAGTTGAGAATCCCAGTTGTAGCAGGTGTTGTGACTCTGGACACGTTTAATTTAGTGAACAAAGGGGCAGAAATGGCTCTTTTGATCGTAAAGGTTGCAGACCCCTAGACCCACACAGAAAACCGTCACTGCTCTGCCCTCAGCTTTTTCATTATTGATCCAAAGTTTTTGCTATTCTGTCGGACATTTTTGATAAGAAATTGGAGCTTGACCCCTTGACAGCTTTGTTTGGAGTTGTACCTCCACAGTCCACTCTGTCCTCCTTTCAGAAATCCTCCTTGGCTTCCTTGACTTTTTTGGCGCGGAGAGTGATTAATGAAATGGAAGTCACCTCAACCTCCATAGCCACTGGCGTCAAGATACGCTGTATTTCATTAATTTAAACTTGAGAAAATCCGTTTAACTCTAAGAGGCTCTTCCACGAGATTTTTGGGTTTGTGGAGCCCCTTGTTAAGAACCCTTAGAAAGATCAATTTTCCTGATATTCCACACTGATAAAGTGGTACGTAAGTAGCTGGTGTTTATGTTTATTATTATTATTATTATTATTATTATTATCTGTTTTTGTCCGCTAACGCAGTATGGTTATTCTGACTTGACCCATTTCTTGTAGATGCATATCTGTGTGTGTTCTAACCCAATTATGTTTGTATGTTAATGGTACAATGTTAATAACTACTGCATTGCCTTTATACTGTACCTCATGTTAAAGCAAAAAAAAGAAAACCGTCACTGTGTGGCCCAGCGATAGTGACTCCACACTGCAGGACTGATTTGCATGCACAGACTGGCAGATCTTCAGAGAAGCTGCTGTAAATGAAGGAGAAATGGAGCTGTATGAACATGTGCTGTTCTAGGATACATCAGTAAGTCTGCTGAAGATGCCACCACCACCAGGACTGATGTTCTACCCAGACCAGAAACCTGGCTGAATGCAGAGGTCTATACCAGTGGTGTAGTCTACGTGATACTCGGGTATATGGAGTATACCCACTAGAAAAACTTAAGAATTTCAGTATACCCACTTAAAAGTGCCCAATGGTACATGACATACCATTAGGTACATGTCATTGATACGTTAAACGACAGTTAAACACTTCTGTAACAATCTATTGGTGTGCAGTGCTTTTCTTTGATACTGTTTTATAAATTATATAACATGTTTTTAATACAAAGCCAGCTGTTGTACAAAGTTTGTTGTTCATTTATTCAAATATAAGCATCAGAGAAATTTGGAACTGTTCAATATGCTTAAAATCAAAATAAATTGACGGTTACACTTTACTAACCAGTGTACTTTGGTTTCTAAGCACGGTATGCCCACTACAAAAATGTAGACTACACCACTGGTCTATACCCTGTTGAAAGCAGGGACACTACGTTCAGGTCTGGCAACATCCGAACCTGCTGGGTCTGGCGACTCTCAGGAACTGGGGAGGGCAAGGAAAGAGCTGGCTGCTGGCATTAAGAGCGCCAAAGCAATGTACAAACAGACGATCTAGGAACATTTCTCCTCACAGGACCCACAGAGAATGTAGAGAGGTATTGTGCATCACAGACTATAAAATCAGAGATGCACAGTGCCCTAGGGACCCATCACTGTCTGATGCTATTAACAGGTTCTATGCCCACTTTGAAGACCCAAACAAACCGCACCAGACTCACCTCACCATCTGAAGAGGAGTTCCTCAGCGTGACCTCAGCAGAAGTAAGGAGAACCTTCAGGAGGATTAATCCTCACAAAATCACTGGCCCAGACAACATCCTGAGGAAGGTGCTGAAAGACCTGAAAGATCAGCT
>JBBPBX010044504.1:0-27436 GCA_038048925.1 Garcialebias charrua | reverse complement strand
TATATATATATATATATATATATATCTTCTTATTCTTCTTCTTCTTTCGGCTTTTCCCTTTTCAGGGGTCGCCACAGCGAGTCATCCTCCTCCACCTCACTCTGTCCTCTGCATCCTCTGTCCTCACTCCAACTACCTCCATGTCCTCTCTAACTGCATCCATATATCTCCTCTTTGGTCTCCCTCTTTGTCTTTTTCCTGGCAGCTGCATTTCTAACATCCTTCTACCAATATACCCACTGTCCCTCCTCTGGACATGTCCAAACCATCTCAGTCTGGCCTCCCTAACTTTATCTCCCAGTTGTTTAACATGTGCTGTACCTCTGATGATCTCATTCCTGATCTTATCCATCCTTGTCACTCCTAAGGAGAACCTCAGCATCTTCATTTCTGCCACTTCCAGTTCTTTCTCCTGTCTTTTTGTCAATGCCACTGTCTCCAGACCATACAACATAGCTGGTCTCACCACTGTCTTGTAAACTTTTCCTTTGACCTTTGCTGACACCTTTTTGTCACAAATCACTCCTGAAACTTTTCTCCATCCACTCCATCCTGCCTGGACTCTCTTTTTCACCTCTTTACCACATTCCCCATTTTCCTGTACAGTGGACCCCAAGTACTTGAAGTCCTGCACCTTTGTGACCTCTGCTCCTTGTAGCCTCACTGTTCCACTGGCCTCCCTCTCATTCACACACATGTACTCTGTCTTACTACGACTGACTTTCATTCCTCTTCTTTCAAGAGCATACCTCCACCTCTCCAAGTTCTCTTCCACTTGTTCCCTGTTCTCACCACAGATCACAATGTCATCTGCAAACATCATAGTCCATGGGGATTCCTGCCTGACCTCATCTGTTAGTCGGTCCATCACCAGAGCAAACAAGAAGGGGCTCAGAGCCGATCCTTGATGCAATCCCACCTCCACCTTGAAGGTATCTGTCACACCCACAGCACATCTCACCACTGTCCTGCTGTCCTCATACATGTCCTGTACCAGTCTAACATACTTTTCTGCCACTCCAGATTTCCTCATGCAATACCACACCTCTTCTCTTGGTACCCTGTCATATGCTTTTTCTAAATCCACAAACACACAATGGAGTTCTTTCTGACCCTCTCTGTACTTCTCTATCAACATCCTCAAAGCAAAGATGGCATCTGTGGTGCTCTTTCTTGGCATGAAACCATACTGCTGCTCACAGATAGTCACATCTTGTCTAAGTCTTGCTTCCACAACTCTCTCCCAGATCTTCATTGTGTGGCTCATCAACTTAATTCCCCTGTAGTTGCTACAACTCTGTACATCACCCTTGTTCTTAAAAATGGGAACCAGCACACTTCTTCTCCATTCCTCAGGCATTTTCTCACCCTCAAATATTCCATTAAATATTTGAGTCAAAAACCTCACTGCCATCTCTCCGAGACATTTCCAAACCTCCACTGGTATGTCATCAGGTCCTACTGCCTTCCCCTTCTTCATTCTTTTCAGAGCTTTCCGGACTTCACCCTCACTAATGGATTTAATGGAACAAATAACTACTGCTGTCGATCAAAAACAACATTGTATCAGTATCTTTGTTGATTTAAAAAAGCATTCGATACTATTGATCACACCATTCTCCTTGAAAAACTGAACAAATATGGTATTAGAGGACCAGCATTACAGTGGGTATCTAGCTACTTAAAAAATAGGAAACAATTTGTACAAATAAATGATGTAAGATCTGACCTCTGTAATATCACATGTGGAGTTCCCCAAGGCTCTGTACTTGGACCAAAGCTTTTTATTTTATATGTGAATGACTTGGTAAATGTGTCAGGACTCCTTAAATGTGTACTTTTCGCTGATGATACCACTTTTTTCTGTTCAGGTGAAGATATAGAACAAATGTTAGAATTGATAAAGACAGAATTTGTCAAGATACAAACTTGGTTTAAAATAAATAAATTATCATTAAATCTAGAGAAAACTAATTACATGATATTCGGTAATAAAAAGAAAACTGTTGATGTTCCACTCAAAATTGAGGATGTTGAGATTTGTAGAGTGAATGAGGTGAAGTTTTTGGGTGTTATCATTGATGACAAACTGACATGGAAACAACACATAAATTCTGTAAGAATAAAAATAGCTAGATCGATAGCAGTACTGTACAAAGTCAGAGACCTATTGAATGATAAAGCTCTGTATTTGTTGTATAACACAATCATTGTTCCACACTTAATCTATTGTATTGATGTTTGGGGGAAAGCGTGTAAAACAATCACAAAGCCTATTTTTGTATTACAGAAAAGAGCTGTAAGAATTATCACTAGAAAGCATTACCGTCATCCATCAAGTACATTATTTTATCAACTAAAATTATTGAAGTTCCATGATTTGGTAGACTATAATATTTTATCAGTTATGTATAGAGCTCAAAATAATGCATTACCTTTAAATATCCAAATGCACTTTGTTAAAAGACAAAGTTGTTATAATCTTAAGGGAACAGAGTTGTTTGTAAAACCACAATTCAGAACCAGTTTGAAGGGACGTTCTACCTCAATCCAGGGAATTAGATTATGGAATGGCTTGGAGAATGTAGTTAAAAATGCCAAGTCAATGTTTACATTTAAAAAAATGATCAAAACAAATGTGTTAAAAAAATATATGTGAAATAACGTGATGTGTATTGTATTAGTTAGAAAATTAGAAAGAGTTAGTCATTTTGTACTGTTAGTTAGAAAATTAAAAAAGAGTTAATAATTTTGTACTGTTGGTTGAAGAATATTATTGTTTAACCTGACTGTTGGAAAAAGTTGGTTGAAAATTATTATTGTTTACATGGTTTGACTACTGTTGTTTAATCTGATTGTTGGAGATAAGGGGCAGATATAATAAGATTTATTCTTCTTTCTGCCACCTTTCATTTTTTTACATCTTGTACACTATCATTATGAGATTGCCTTGTATTGTTTCTTTTGTAAAAAAATGAACAAATTTAATAAACATAAACATAAACAATAAACATAAACTAATCTTTCCCACTTCCTGGTCCACAGTTTCTATTACCTCCACTCTTCTTTCTCTTTCATTCTCTTCATTCATTAGCTCCTCAAAGTAATCCTTCCATCTTCCCATCACACTCTCCTCACTTGTTAGAACATTCCCATTCCCATCTTTAATAAGCCTAACCTGCTGCACATCCTTTCCAGCCTGATCCCTCTGTCTTGCCAATCGGTACAAGTCCTTCTCGCCCTCTTTAGTGTCCAGTCTCCCATATAACTCATTGTACGCCCTCTGCTTTGCCTTAGCTACTTCCCTCTTTGCTCTATGTCCCATCTCCTTATATTCCTGTCTCCTCTCTTCAGTCCTCTCACTGTCATATTTCTTCTTGGCTAATCTCTTTCTTTGAATGGCGTCCTGCACTTCACTATTCCACCACCAGGTTTCCTTATCATCCATTCTCTGTCCAGATGACACACCAAGTACCTTCCTACCTGTCTCTCTAATTACTGTTGCTGTAGTAGCCCAGTCACTTGGAAGCTCTTTCTTACCACCCAGAGCCTTTAACAGCTCGTCTCTGAATTTCTCACAACATTCTTCCTTCTTTAGCTTCCACCATTTGGTCTTCTTCTCTGATTTTACTCTTTTTCTCTTCTTCGCAACAACAGTCATTCTACACACAACCATCCGATGCTGTCTGGCCACACTCTCCCCTGCCACAACCTTACAGTCTCCAATCTCCTTCAGGTTTCCTCTTCTACACAGAATGTAGTCGATCTGCGTACTCCTTCCTCCACTCTTATAGGTCACTCTATGTTCCTCCCTCTTTTGGAAATAGGTATTGACTATAGCCATTTCCATTCTCTTGGCAAAATCCACCACCATCTGTCCTTCCTGGTTTCTTTCCTTGACACCAAACCTACCCATCACTTCCTCATCCCCTCTGTTTCCTTCACCAACATGTCCATTCAGGTCTGCTCCAATCACCACTCTTTCCTCCCTGGGAATACTCTCTATCACTTCATCCAAATCTTTCCAAAATTTATCTTTCTCCTCCTCATCACATCCAACCTGTGGAGCATAACCACTTACTATGTTTAGCATCAGACCTTCTACTTCTACCTTTAGACACATCACCCTATCTGACACTCTCTTCACCTCTACTACATTCTTTGCCAACTCCTCCTTCAGGACCACCCCTACTCCATTTCTCTTTCTATCCACACCATGGTAAAACAGTTTGAACCCTGCTCCAATACTGCGAGCCTTGCTGCCCTTCCACTTGGTCTCTTGGACACATAAAACATCTACCTTTCTTCTCTGCATCATGTCAGCCAGCTCTCTACCTTTGCCTGTCATTGTCCCCACATTTAGAGTTGCAACCCTCAGTCCTACATTCTTCACTTTCCTCCTCTCCCTCTGTCTCCTGACACGTTTTCCTCCTCGGCGTCTTCGACTAACAGTAGTACAATTTCCGCCGGCACCCTGTTTGTCAACAGCACCGGTGGCGGACGTTGTTAACCCGGGCCTCGACCGATCCGGTATGGTTTCACTTTGATGAACTCGCATTATGGTTTTGGCAAGTGTTTTACGTCGGATGCCATTCCTGACACAACCCTCACCATTTACCCGGGCTTGGGACCGGCACAAGAGATACACTGGCTTGTGCTCCCTAGTGGCTGGCTTATATATATATATATATATATATATATATACTGTATGTATGTATATATCCATATCCAGGTCTCTCTTGTAAATGAGTCCTTGTGGCTCAGTGGGACTAACCTGTTTTAATAAAGGTTGAATGAACAAGTTTTCATGCTTTCTCCTAATTAAATTGGCAGCATTGCAGAGTTTTCGTTCCGTTTTAATCTTTGACTCCTTTTAAATTGTCAGTTTCTTTGCCCTCTTGATTTTTTCCTCACTGTTTGGTTTGATCTTCTCCACAAAGGTGTAAGAATTATGAGGAGGTCAATATTAATACTGACCTCTTTATCCTTAATTAATCTACTTATTCAGATTGAATAGTAAATTCACGGATTCTGTTCTTTTTCAGTTTACCCAATATTTCTGTGATCTTTATGATGGATAAATACACAAAGCCATTAAGTGACAAAGACGTTAACTTAGTTTGATATGTCAAAGAGACACTATCATTTATTTAAAATAAATCAACTAAATTAACACCATTACACTTGATTGACATGATTTCACTTTCTTTCAAATTAATACGTCAGCAAACTTAAATTTAACACAACAGACATAAATATTGGATGTTAACATATTTAGTCTGTGGGCATTTCAGCTTAAAATAGTTTCCAGCTTAGATAGAGAGGGAAAGATTTAGGAGGAGAAATTTATGGAGGAAGAAAAGTTAAGAGTCAGGGAGTTATCTTGATGTGTTTTAACCAGAAACATGGCAGTTCTCCGGCCGATTAAAGCTACACGTTGGTACCCTTGGCAAAGCATTTGACGACTTGTTACCTCGTGAAGATGGTCAGTCTCCCTCGGTCCAGTTTGGTCAGTTCGTTTACCATTCTCAGCGTCTCCAGACGTGCGCCTTGACTCGAACCGAAAGTAACGGCAGCTCCTGGTGGTGTTTCCAAGATAAGACGTTCCTTAAAGGAATGTCAATAAAAGAGAGCTTTTCACGGCTTGAAATAGATTTATAACAGGCATGTTATAAATCTTTTAACTGAATGACGTGTCCTTAGCGTGTGACTAGACGATCATCAGTTCTTTGGAGAAGACCATAGTTTGAGGCTTACTCCAGCAGACTTCAAGGAAAACAGGAAGTCAGAGCTCTTTTAAGGCTAACTTGACCTAGAAAGACGTAGCTCTTTCTGATTCAGTCTGTTAAGCCAGGAGCCACTGAGAGGAGGCATAAGTTAGATTAAAAATGTCAGAAAGGATAAGAAAGTTAGTTTAAGACGCCAGTCTCATGATACAGCAGATTTAGAACTTTCTTAACTCATTACCAACACTGTTGTATGAATAAACAAACGTCATCAGAGCATAACATATGGGACCTATTAATGATAATAGCTTGATTATTAAATAGGACAAAAACAAAAGTCTTTGGGTGTCTAGATTGTCCTGAGCTCAAGCTAAAATGAATGAGATAAAGTGTTCCTTTTATCTTCACATGCAAGTTCGAGAGGAGAGGAGAAATCCTCCATGTACAACATTTTGAATTAAGCAGAGTATTTGATTTATCTGACATTAAAATGTACTGATGCTCTTACAAATAAAATTATTCATTTGATAACATTTGAATTAACAAAATTAAAAGAAGTCTCTGTGACCCGAGATTGCACCTTTGACACAGCAGTGAAACACAGTTTAACTCTCACAGAATAACACAGCTTAAAAGCACACATCATGAAAATGACAAAAGTTATTCTTTTGATCACATCAGCCTAAAATCAAAGATAGAAATAGTCTCTTATTGGTGACTATGTTATCAGATTATAGCTAAATGAATAATTTTGTAGTAAATGTCTTGCTTTACTGAGAGGTCAGTAAAGGTCATCACTGGACAGTTCAAAAACCTTAATTTGATCCTGGGTAGGTCCACTATAAAGGCTCAGATCGAAGTACAATAGGAGCTGTTCTTTGATGCACTCTGTGCTTCCTCTCAGGAGGCACTTTCATCAAACTGCACCTTACCACGGCCTTTTATGTATATCTGATTTAAACATGTCAAAAATCTATACAGTATAGGTTTTGTAAAAATAACATCATTGCGTTAAAAATATCTAAGATTTGGAAGCATTAAACAAAATTATTGGTCACTAAATCTGAAGTCTTTGTGGTAGTGATCTAAATTAATTTAAATGAAGGTGAAGATGACGTGCACATAGGTGATCTGTGAGAGTAAAATCTGTCTCCACCTCATTATCCTACAGCTTCAGAATGAACTAATCAACTACAATCATTAACAGCTGCTCTGTAAATCAGCTGCACTGCTCTTTCCCTGATGGCTTATTAAACCCAGTTTGATATTTAATGAAAATTATGATTCACTTTATTAGAGAAGGTCTTTTTCATCCATCCATCCATCCACACATCCATCTATCCATCCATCAACTTTAACCGCTTCGTCCTTTTTGCATCACGGGGGTCACTGGTGCCCATGTCCAGCCAACACTGGTGTGAGAGGTGGGGGACACCTGGACATGTCTCCAGTCCATCACAGGGACACCTGAACAGGTCTCCAGTCCATCACAGGGACACCTGGACAGGTCTCCAGTCCATCACAGGGACACCTGGACAGGTCTCCAGTCCATCACAGGGACACCTGGACAGGTCTCCAGTCCATCACAGGGACACCTGGACAGGTCTCCAGTCCATCACAGGGACACCTGGACAGGTCTCCAGTCCATCACAGGGACACCTGGACAGGTCTCCAGTCCATCACAGGGACACCTGGACAGGTCTCCAGTCCATCACAGGGACACCTGGACAGGTCTCCAGTCCATCACAGGGACACCTGGACAGGTCTCCAGTCCATCACAGGGACACATGGACAGGTCTCCAGTCCATCACAGGGACACATGGACAGGTCTCCAGTCCATCACAGGGACACCTGGACAGGTCTCCAGTCCATCACAGGGACACCTGGACAGGTCTCAGTCCATCACAGGGACACATGGACAGGTCTCAGTCCATCACAGGGACACCTGGACAGGTCTCCAGTCCATCACAGGGACACATGGACAGGTCTCCAGTCCATCACAGGGACACCTGGACAGGTCTCCAGTCCATCACAGGGACACCTGGACAGGTCTCCAGTCCATCACAGGGACACCTGGACAGGTCTCCAGTCCATCACAGGGACACCTGGACAGGTCTCAGTCCATCACAGGGACACCTGGACAGGTCTCCAGTCCATCACAGGGACACCTGGACAGGTCTCCAGTCCATCACAGGGACACCTGGACAGGTCTCTAGTCCATCACAGGGACACCTGGACAGGTCTCAGTCCATCACAGGGACACCTGGACAGGTCTCTAGTCCATCACAGGGACACCTGGACAGGTCTCCAGTCCATCACAGGGACACCTGGACAGGTCTCAGTCCATCACAGGGACACCTGGACAGGTCTCCAGTCCATCACAGGGACACCTGGACAGGTCTCCAGTCCATCACAGGGACACCTGGACAGGTCTCTAGTCCATCACAGGGACACCTGGACAGGTCTCTAGTCCATCACAGGGACACCTGGACAGGTCTCTAGTCCATCACAGGGACACCTGGACAGGTCTCTAGTCCATCACAGGGACACCTGGACAGGTCTCTAGTCCATCACAGGGACACCTGGACAGGTCTCAGTCCATCACAGGGACACCTGGACAGGTCTCCAGTCCATCACAGGGACACCTGGACAGGTCTCCAGTCCATCACAGGGACACCTGGACAGGTCTCCAGTCCATCACAGGGACACCTGGACAGGTCTCCAGTCCATCACAGGGACACCTGGACAGGTCTCCAGTCCATCACAGGGACACCTGGACAGGTCTCCAGTCCATCACAGGGACACCTGGACAGGTCTCCAGTCCATCACAGGGACACCTGGACAGGTCTCCAGTCCATCACAGGGACACCTGGACAGGTCTCCAGTCCATCACAGGGACACCTGGACAGGTCTCCAGTCCATCACAGGGACACCTGGACAGGTCTCCAGTCCATCACAGGGACACCTGGACAGGTCTCCAGTCCATCACAGGGACACCTGGACAGGTCTCCAGTCCATCACAGGGACACCTGGACAGGTCTCCAGTCCATCACAGGGACACCTGGACAGGTCTCCAGTCCATCACAGGGACACCTGGACAGGTCTCCAGTCCATCACAGGGACACCTGGACAGGTCTCCAGTCCATCACAGGGACACCTGGACAGGTCTCCAGTCCATCACAGGGACACCTGGACAGGTCTCCAGTCCATCACAGGGACACCTGGACAGGTCTCCAGTCCATCACAGGGACACCTGGACAGGTCTCCAGTCCATCACAGGGACACCTGGACAGGTCTCCAGTCCATCACAGGGACACCTGGACAGGTCTCCAGTCCATCACAGGGACACCTGGACAGGTCTCCAGTCCATCACAGGGACACCTGGACAGGTCTCCAGTCCATCACAGGGACACCTGGACAGGTCTCCAGTCCATCACAGGGACACCTGGACAGGTCTCCAGTCCATCACAGGGACACCTGGACAGGTCTCCAGTCCATCACAGGGACACCTGGACAGGTCTCCAGTCCATCACAGGGACACCTGGACAGGTCT
The DNA here is from genome assembly GCA_038048925.1 of Garcialebias charrua. NCBI lineage: Eukaryota > Metazoa > Chordata > Actinopteri > Cyprinodontiformes > Rivulidae > Garcialebias > Garcialebias charrua. The sequence continues at coordinate 18,157 of JBBPBX010044504.1, read as the reverse complement.
CCAGTCCATCACAGGGACACCTGGACAGGTCTCCAGTCCATCACAGGGACACTGGACAGGTCTCCAGTCCATCACAGGGACACCTGGACAGGTCTCCAGTCCATCACAGGGACACCTGGACAGGTCTCCAGTCCATCACAGGGACACCTGGACAGGTCTCCAGTCCATCACAGGGACACCTGGACAGGTCTCCAGTCCATCACAGGGACACCTGGACAGGTCTCCAGTCCATCACAGGGACACCTGGACAGGTCTCCAGTCCATCACAGGGACACCTGGACAGGTCTCCAGTCCATCACAGGGACACCTGGACAGGTCTCCAGTCCATCACAGGGACACCTGGACAGGTCTCCAGTCCATCACAGGGACACCTGGACAGGTCTCCAGTCCATCACAGGGACACCTGGACAGGTCTCCAGTCCATCACAGGGACACCTGGACAGGTCTCCAGTCCATCACAGGGACACCTGGACAGGTCTCCAGTCCATCACAGGGACACCTGGACAGGTCTCCAGTCCATCACAGGGACACCTGGACAGGTCTCCAGTCCATCACAGGGACACCTGGACAGGTCTCCAGTCCATCACAGGGACACCTGGACAGGTCTCCAGTCCATCACAGGGACACCTGGACAGGTCTCCAGTCCATCACAGGGACACCTGGACAGGTCTCCAGTCCATCACAGGGACACCTGGACAGGTCTCCAGTCCATCACAGGGACACCTGGACAGGTCTCCAGTCCATCACAGGGACACCTGGACAGGTCTCCAGTCCATCACAGGGACACCTGGACAGGTCTCTAGTCCATCACAGGGACACCTGGACAGGTCTCTAGTCCATCACAGGGACACCTGGACAGGTCTCCAGTCCATCACAGGGACACCTGGACAGGTCTCTAGTCCATCACAGGGACACCTGGACAGGTCTCTAGTCCATCACAGGGACACCTGGACAGGTCTCTAGTCCATCACAGGGACACCTGGACAGGTCTCTAGTCCATCACAGGGACACCTGGACAGGTCTCTAGTCCATCACAGGGACACCTGGACAGGTCTCCAGTCCATCACAGGGACACCTGGACAGGTCTCTAGTCCATCACAGGGACACCTGGACAGTCTCTAGTCCATCACAGGGACACCTGGACAGGTCTCTAGTCCATCACAGGGACACCTGGACAAGTCTCTAGTCCATCACAGGGACACCTGGACAGGTCCCCACATTTTTGTTTTTATTTCCTAAACTCAAATTAGAAATCCAGTCTGCAAAGTTGTGTACAGTAAACTGTTTTATTTTACACAGTTAAAATTAAAAGGACAAATTTTCTGGTGGAGTTGGGTGGATGTGGGTCTGGGATGCATTCATTTGTCGGATTTCATTACCAGACTGGACTGTGTGACGCTGCAAGATTAGGTATCAATCCAAGTAAGTTATAAGAAAATAAGGGCCAGTATCGCTGATATCCATACAGATGTTTCTTCTTCTTTCAGCTGCTCCTTCTTCAGGGGTCGCCACAGCGAAGTAACTCGCACGAAGACATGGCAGTTATTTTTACGCCGGACGCCTTCCTGACACAACCACAGATCACGAGCTATCACAGCCCTCTGTGTGGAGCAGAGTGCTGCTATGGGGCACCCGGAGGAGCAGATGGTGGGGGTTAAGGGCCTCAAGGGCCCAGAGTGGGACAATGAGGGTGGAAGCAGGTGTGAGTGTTTCACCATTACCACAGCGCTCTTCCGACCACATGCTCACCTTCTCTAACCTCTGTGCCACCACTCCCTGCTGATATTCATACAGATACTTTTTAAAATGAAAGTGGATACCGGTACATCATTTAGCTAAATCTGATTTTTTTTTTTACAATCTTTTTTCTCCAATATATTTTATTGAGTTTTCTTTTTTTTATATTACACCAAGCTTACAGAGAACACGCTTAACATTATAAACATACACTTATACACACTTACATTCACTCACACACACACACACACACACACACCCTTCAAACCTGCATTTGTTTAGCTCAAAAAATAAAATAAAATAAAAATTAACCTTCTAATCAAGACAGAGAAAATTAACAAGACAATATACAGTATAACTAGAAACTATAGTCGAGATATCAATTTAAGTTACCCATTGACAAGTTCCGTCCTCAGTCCCTATGATCCTCATATATGGCTCCCAGAGGTTCTCAAAGTCTCATTGTTTACCCATGGCAATATATGTTAGTTTTTCCAGTCCAAGTGAATTTGCAATTTCTTTTTTCCAGAGTCTCAGAGAAGGGGCGTCCATGCTCCTCCAGCATAATGCAATAGATCTTCTCTGGCTTGAAGAAGTCCAAAGTCTATCAATTTAGTCTTCTTCTGTGATTGTTTGAATTCCACGGGGTACCCGTAAACACCGGTGTATAATATGCTCCGGTGTATAATACGCTTTGGCCAATATTTGGAAATAAATCAGAAAAATCAGTAGATAATACGCTTCGGTGTATAATACGCGCTGCCGTGACAGTCTTTTTTATGGCCACTAGATGGCGCCAGGATACGCCTCCAGGTACAGTCTGCAGGTAAACAGACTACAGGGTGCATTAGCGCCCATAGCGGCCGAAACTGGTACTGCACCATTTTTAGGCCAAAATGAAAAAGCGAATCAGAGCCAAAAATGGGTCTAAAAATATGGGAAAAAATCTGTAGATAATACGCTTCGGTGTATAATACGCAGGACATTCAAATGAGCAATAAAAGTGCGTATTATACACCGGTGATTACGGTATATTCCTAGAATACAAAGTTTAACCTCTAATGGGACCCTTACATTAAACAATTCAGATGACACCCAATAACAGCTTTCCAAAACTTCTGTATTTTAAAGCTCCACTGACATGTTCTTTTAACTTTTCAAAAAATGGCACAACATATATAAATATTAAGATAGACCTCTGACCGTTTTTGCTAAAATAATGTTAAATGAATGACAATTTCTCTCAAAATAGTTTAAAATTAGCGCCGTTTTTTTAGACCGTAAATCCGGATCTTCCGGTCACGTGTCAGCATTCCTGTTTGTGACGTCACGTCCGATACTGAACTCTGCTCAAACGACAAAAATATAGACGCATCCGTCGAATTTAGCCATTTAAAACTACATTATAGCGAAGCCAAATCGCTATAATGTAGTTTTAAATGGCTAAATTCGACGGATGCGTCTATATTTTTGTCGTTTGAGCAGAGTTCAGTATCGGACGTGACGTCACAAACAGGAATGCTGACACGTGACCGGAAGATCCGGATTTACGGTCTAAAAAAACGGCGCTAATTTTAAACTATTTTGAGAGAAATTGTCATTCATTTAACATTATTTTAGCAAAAACGGTCAGAGGTCTATCTTAATATTTATATATGTTGTGCCATTTTTTGAAAAGTTAAAAGAACATGTCAGTGGAGCTTTAAGACATTCCCACAGACAATGGAGAAGAGTTCCTTTTTCAAACAAGCATTTAGTGCAAATATCTGGAATGTTACTGGACACATGATGAAGCTTATGGTGTTATATAGGTTCTCATAAGCCATTTATATTGCAGAAGTTTAAATCGTGTGTTTATCGTTTGTGTATGTGCTTTTAAGCAAGCCTGATTCCAGTCTTCCTCATCTATATTTTCCAAAGTATCTCTTCTCCAAGCATCTAACTTATCAATTGCAGAATCTTTAGAGGAATGCATCAACAAATTATAAAACACAGAAAGAAAGCCCTTCCCTTTTAAGTCCCCAACGTACACCTCTTCTATTTTTGTTAATGGTGGAATGTCAACAATTTGTTTCAGTTTTGATGACATATAGTTTTTCAGTTGTAAGTATTAAAAAAAGTGTTTTGGGGGTATTAAATACTTCTTACATAGGTGATCAAAGGTAAGCAATATGCCCTCTGCGTATAGATCTTTAATTTTCTGTATGCCTTTGGTTTTCCATAGTTTNATATCTCTACACTGAACAAAGGTAAGCAATATGCCTTCTGCGTATAGATCTTTAATTTTCTGTATGCCTTTGGTTTTCCATAGTTTAAATCCTCCATAATTTTTCCTTGGGGTGAAGCTTTCATTACCCCAAATAGGGGTAAATTGTGATAGTTCTGGACAGTTACCCATATATTTATGTGCTACATGCCAAGTTATAATTGTATTTTTTAAGAAAGGGTTCTTTGTATTCTTTTTTAGTCTCTTTATGTTTGAAGTGTACATGAAGGTGTTTAAGGGGAGACCTGGAACAGATTGCTGTTCAATGTCCACCCAAGCTAGGGGTGTCATTGGACAGAAGTAATGAGTAGCTGATGTTAGTTGGGCAGCCATATAGTACCATCTGAGATTAGGGACTTGAAGTCCACCTCTTTCATAAGGTAGGTAGAAGAGGAGCTTTAGGCGGAGTCTTGCTTTTCTATTACTCCAAATAAATTGGTTAAAATGTTTGTCTAAACAATCATAAAATGAATCTGACAGTGGTAATGGAAGTGTTTGAAAATAGTACAAAAATTTGAGCAAGATTATCATTTTTAATAAATGTATTCGACCTATCATGGATATAGGCAAATTTGTCCATCGATTTAGCATTTCTGTGTTTTTTCTACAAGAGGATTATAATTTGTTGTGCTTATTTCATTAAGAGATAGGGTGATTTTGATGCCTAAGTATGTAAAACCTTTTGTGGTTGTTTTAAATGGGATAACCACAATAGGATTTCTCCTTTCTTCTTCATTAAGAAACATTAACTCTGATTTAGAGTTATTAATTTTATATCCTGAAAATTCACTAAATTCTTCTATTAGATTCACTAAATTGGAAATACTGGTCTTCAAATTGCTTATGAAAAATATGATGTCATCTGCAAATAAGGAAATGAGATGATCTCTTCCTCCAATTCTAATACCTGATATTCCTGTATTTGCTCTAACAGCCATTGCCAGAGGTTCTATTGCCAAAACAAAAAGCAGTGGTGCCAGGGGACAACCCTGTCTGGTTGACCGTTGTAAATTAAAAGGTTTTGATATGTTATTATTTGTTAAAACTTGTGCTATGGGATCAGTATATAGTAATCGTATCCATTTTAGAAAGGTTTCACCAAAACCATATTTGGGGAGCACTTCAAACAAATAATTCCACTCTATTCTATCAAAAGCTTGACGTGCATCCAATGATAACATCGCTGTGTCCTTACAATTAGGTTTTTCATGTAATACATTAAGAACCCATCTTATATACCATCTGTCATATTGTTAAGTTTGCAGATGATACAGCGGTGGTGGGATGCATTACAAACAATGATGAGTCCAGCTACAGACAGGAGGTGGAACACCTGGAGAGCTGGTGCAAAGAGAACAATCTTCACATGAATGTGAAGAAGACAAAGGAGATGATTGTGGACTTCAGAAGGAACAAACACACCCATGCCCCACTGAAAATAGGTGGGTCTGCAGTGGAAGTGGTCTCCAGCTACAAATACTTGGGTGTACACATGAATGATAACCTCAGCTGGAGCAACAACACCACCAGCCTGATCAAGAAAGGTCATCAGAGACTCTACTTCCTCAGACGGCTGAGACGAGCTGGTCTGAGCAGCCCAGTCCTCACCTCCTTCTACAGGTGTGCAGTGGAGAGCATCCTGTGCTCCAGCATCAACGTGTGGCATGGAGGCTGCACAGTTGAAGAGAGGAAAGCTCTGCAGAGAGTGGTGAAGGCTGCACAGAAGTCTGTTGGAGTCAGTCTCCCCACCATCACAGACATTTACACCTCCAGATGCAGGAAAAGAGCCACCTGCATCATGAAAGACCTCACTCACCCAGCACACTCACTCTTTGCCCCACTCCCCTCAGGACGGAGGTTGAGGAGCATCAAGTGTAGAACCACTAGACTGAGGAACAGCTTCTACCCTGAGGCTGTTAGACTCATGAATAAATAAAAAAATAAACACTGCAAAATATCACATCATACTGATGCTGATCTGTTTTCTTGTTGCTGTGTTCATCTGTGACCATCTGCTCATACAAACTCATGTTCGTGCTGCTGTGTATTACTAGTTGATGCTTTTCTTAGTTAGCTGTGTATTACTAGTTGATGCTTTTCTTAGTTAGTTCTAGATGTTATTACTGTTTTTCTCTTTCATTTGTTGTTGGATGTAACTGGGACCTCGTGTACATAATCTCGTTTTCATCTCATGTACCACATGCGGTGCAAATGACAATAAAGACTCTCTGACTCTGACTCTCTGATATTATGATAGCCTTATCTTGTTTTAATAAATCCTTGCTGATCATCTATTATTAAATTGGGTAGGTATTTGTCTAACCTCCTAGAAAGTGCTTTACACAAAATCTTTGTATCACATCCCATAAGGCTGATTCCTCTATAGGAGGAGCATTCATTCGGGGGTTTGTTTGGTTTTAACAAAAGAGTTATTGTAGCTAACCTCAATGAGTCTGGAAGTATTCCAGTTCTATATGATTCCTCATACATGTTGAGAAGTGGTGGGATTAATTTATGTTTAAATACTTTATAAAATTCTATTGGAAGTCCATCAGGACCTGGCATTTTACCGCTATTCATGTTGTCTATTGCTTCAGATATATCTTTTGTTGTTAATGGACTATCAAGAGTTGTTTTCTCCTCATCTAAAAGGGTGTTGAATTTTAAGTGATTAAGGAATGCAGCTTGTGCTTCTTCGTTTCCAGAATATTCAGACTTGTGTAAGGTTTTGTAGAATTCTCTAAAATTTTCATTTATTTCTGAAGGGTCTGTGGTTAAAATGTCAGATTTTGATTTTATACTGGTAATTGTTCTTTCCGCTTGCATTCGTTTTACCCTCCAAGCCAATAATTTACCTGCCTTTTCTCCTTAATCATAACATGTTTGTTTAGTCCACATTAAGTTTTTTGCCACTTTCTCTGTTGTTAATTTATCATATCTGGTTCTTAAAATAGTCAGTTTATGTAATTCCGTAGGATCGTTGCTCTGATAGAGTTCTGTTTTGTTGGATTTAATTTGTTGCTCTAATGATTTGAGATCTTGGTTATATTGTTTATTTTTTTACTGTTATAGCTGATCATTTCTCCTTGTTCCATCTAATACTAGCTGTAGTTTCATCTTTATTTGTTTCAAAATATTTATCAATGCATGTTTCTATAAATGTAACAAACTTTGAGTCTTTTAGCAGGAGTGTTTGCATCCTCCATCTTGTCACCCCTCGATCAATCTTATTAACTTTAATTTCCAGGGACACTGTGGCATGATCACTAATTACAATAATATTATACCAGCAGTTCTCCACGTGAGGCAATAAGTCCACGGAGATGAGAAAATAATCAATACGCAAGTGGGTTTGATATATGCTTGAATAACATGAAAATTCCCTGTTATTTGGGTTTTTTGTTCTCCATACTTCATTTATTCTTAAATCTTTTATATAGTTAAGAAGTATTTTCCTGGTTTGTGGGTGACTGGTGTCAATTTGAGTAGATTTATCCAAACTTGGGTTCAGGGTGCAATTGAAGTCTCCTCCTATGATATAATGTCCGTCCAGGGTTGACAATTTTAAGAATAAATTTTCATAAAAGGATGGGTTATCATTGTCAGGCCCATAAATATTTATCAAATTTAATTTTAATGTTGCAATATGTCCCTGTAAAATAATATATCTCCCATATGGATCCTTAATTGACCTTATAGTTTGAAATGGTATTGACTTATGTATGTAGTGAACCAGACGGTGGTCTTTGATACACCTTCGTCTCTTTGATATGTCCCAGTGACACCTTTTCACTGATACTTTCAGTAAAAAGACATTAACACTATTTTATTACATTATTTTGAATCAAAACACAATAAGTCATAAGAGACTCTCTTATTCCTTTATTTTGTGTTAATGAATAACCTTGTGTTAAGTAAGCATTATTGAATTCAATGTTTGATAGTCAAAGACTGTTTAATTCAAACTGTTTAATTCAAGTTGGAAATCCAATGTTGTTTCAAAATGTTGATCATTATTCATTTTTCTTCTCAAACCTGCAGTGAAGATTCAGTGACACTGTTTATCTAATTTTAGTTTGAGCTCAGGACAATATCTACACCCAGAGACTTCTTGTTTTTGTCCTATTTAATAATCAAGATTGAATAATATCTGTTTTTGCTTTTATCATTAATAGGTCCCATATGTGATGCTCAATGACGTTGTTTTTAATCAAACCAACAGTATTTTGCTTAAAGTGTTAAGGCAAAGGAATCAGTTTTATCATAAAATGCTGACATCTGAAACTAACACTTTATCTTTCTGACCAACTAATCTTTTGATCCCCTTTCAAGGTGTTGATGTCATCCTCACATCAACTTCTGATACCATTCGGCCAATCAGAAAATAACACGTTTTCTGGGTCACGTCTCAGTTAAAACCTTCACATCTTACTTCTCTCTTCAGTTGTTGTGAGGAAGTTGACATGAAATGGCTTCCTCCTGTAAGTTGGGAAACTTTGACCAAGAGCTAAAGGCCTAGTTTCAACAGCCGAGTTAACAGCAAGACTGCTGTAAACTCACCTGAGCTTCTAAGCTCCGACTACAATGAGTGTTCACATCCAAGAACGCTTTTACTCTGAAAAACCAACCAGGACGTGCCACTTTGCTGCCATTCAGAGCGGACTCAGGAGACGCTGAAAGGTAACCTTAAGGCTGGTCTGCCTCTCTCACTCGGACATCAAGGAGATTCCGTTCTTGACTGACCGTCTAGCAAGGTAAAGAGTCATCAATGTTACCAGCGTACCTGCTGTTTAGCCGAAGAGTCGCATGGAAAGTGTCAGGCTGGTTGAACTTCATTCCTTCCCTAAGTCATAATGACTTCCCTCCATCTTTTCTTCCATCCTCCTCTTAAACTTTTATCTTTCTAAGCCAGAACTAAGTTAAGAGCCTGTAGTATAAGTTATTAAAACCCATAACTTTATTCTGTTGTTCCTTTGAAGTTACGGACGCGTATACTCATGCTAAAGTTAATTATAGGAAAAATGATCAACCAATCATGTACATATGTTGTGATGTAAATTTATGATTTTGTTAAATAAATGGTCCAGTCCTGCTGTACCAACATAAGTTAACATTTCATGTCTTTACATTATCACTACCTAGTCACAGAAATCACAGAAGTCACAGAAAGTCACAAAACCAGTTCGCAAGCAGATACGAGTGTGGCCAGAGGGGTCTTCAGAGGCACTCCAGGACTGTTTTGACACCACAGATTGGAGTATGTTCAAAGAAGCTGCTACCACAAACAACATATGTCTCTAGGAGTACTCAGACACTGTATGTTCATACATCACCAAGTGCATTGATGATGTAACCAACCTCAAAACCATCACTGTTTGGGTAAATCAGAAGCCAAGGCTGACAGCAGAGGTTTACAGACTCCTGAGAGCCGGGAATGCTGCCTTCACAGCGGGAGATCAGGTGGGCCTGAGGGCAGCCAGAAACAACCTGGCCCGAGGCATCAGGAAGGCCAAGACGCAGTATTCCAGGAAAATAGCTCACCGCTTCAAGGACAGCAAGGATACACGGAGTCTGTGGCAGGGAATACAGACCATCACAAACTACAAACCATCCCCAAAGGCCTGTGACAGCACAACCTCTACGCTGAATGAACTGAATGACTTATTTGCTCGGTTTGAGGCATGTAACAGCACACCTGCACAAAAACTCACAACCTCTCCTGATGACCAGGTGCTAGCGCTGTCCTCAGACAGCGTGAGGCGATCATTCATCAAGGTCAACGCCCGGAAAGCTTCTGGTCCTGACAACATACCTGGTCGTGTACTGAAAGACTGTGCAGGAGAACTTGCAACAGTCTTCACAGACATCTTTAACATCTCACTGAGTCAGGCCATCGTCCCCACCTGTTTCAAAGCCACCACCATCATCCCTGTCCCAAAGAAGGCAACGCCCTCCTGCCTCAATGACTATCGTCCAGTAGCACTCACCCCCATCCTGATGAAGTGCTTCGAACGGCTAGTCATGAAAAGCATCACATCTGTCCTCCCTGCCTCCCTGGATCCCTTCCAATTTGCATATCGGCCTAATCGCTCAACCGACGATGCCATCTCCTCTGCCCTCCACACAGCTCTCACACATCTGGACACGAAAGACTCCTATGTCAGAATGCTGTTCATCGACTTCAGCTCAGCATTCAACACCATCATCCCCCAACAGCTCATCCTTAAACTGGACAGTCTGGGGCTGAACACCTCAATGTGTAACTGGCTGCTAGACTTCCTGACCGGGAGACCACAGGCAGTACGGGTCGGGAATAACACATCCAGCACCATCACATTGAATACAGGAGCCCCACAAGGATGTGTGCTGAGCCCCCTTCTATTCACCCTGCTAACACACGACTGCATACCATCATACAGCTCCAACCACTTCAACAAGTTTGCAGACGGCACAACAGTGGTGGGTCTCATCAGCAACAACGATGAGATGGACTACAGGAATGAGGTGAGCCACCTGGCCTTGTGGTACGGACACAACAATCTCACTCTCAACATGGAGAAGACAAAGGAGATTGTTGTGGACTTCAGGAAGAGGGATGCCCAACATGTCCCTCTGACCATCAACAGTACCACAGTGGAGAGAGTGGACAGCATCAAGTTCCTGGGAGTGCACGTATCAGAGGACCTGTCCTGGAGCTGGAACACTGCATCACTGGCCAAGAAGGCTCACCAGCGCCTCTACTTTCTCCGCAAGCTGAAAAGGGCTGGAGCTTCAACCCCCATCATGTGCACCTTCTACAGGGGTGCCATAGAAAGTGTCCTGACCAGCTGTATCACGGTGTGGTTTGGTGCATGTACTGCATCATGCCGCAAGAGCCTCCAGCGCATCGTGAGAGCAGCTGAGAAGATTGTCGGCACCTCCTTCCCCTCACTACAGGACTTACACAGCAACCGCCTCACTCAGAAAGCCCTCTGCATGGCATGTGATCCCACACACCCACTACACAGCTGCTTCAGACTGTTGTCTTCAGGGAGGAGACTGAGGAGTCTCCAGGCTCAAACCAGCAGACTAAATGACAGCTCTGTTCATCAGGCAGTCAGGATGCTAAACTCTCTGCCTGCTCTGCCCTCCCTCCCACTTGTACTGCCTTAATTTACATTTACACTACTTTTTATATCTACACTACTGCTGATATTTTTTTTTTTACTAGCCTTATTGCATACAGCAACCCCTCGAGTTACGTCAGGGATAGGGACCTACGTGTGTGACTTAGGTCGATTTTGTCGTACCTCGCGGACCAAAAACACATGCCTATCGTAGGTCCGCGTTTCTGACATAGGTCGCGGTTATACCGCTAACGGAGCGCCGCACACATATTTAATGGCATGAGACTGAACAAGCAGACATACTAAGGCCATAAACACGCACAGAACTGCACAATAAATAAAAAATATAATGTCTTACTTTGAGCCGGTGGCCCCGACTGCCAGGCGGACATTTGCGGCGAGCTCCCGGCCGCAGATGGATCCTCCGCGGCATGTCGGCTCGGTGTCTTCGCCTGTGTTAGCTGCTTTGTTAGCTGCTGTCGTTAGCATGTCGGGCGGCGTTGTGGCCGCCGATCGCGGGGCGATCCGCGGCTGCTCCTCCGGACCTGAGACGTCCACAGAGTTGACCGAGTGTTTCCAGCTCATTTATCCGTATGAGGCAACCCTGATCGGGCACACGGAGCCAGCTGACAGTAGCCTCCGGAGCTCCATTGACCGCAGTACAGTTGTAAAATGGCAACCGGAAGTGGCGAGCGGAAACCGGAAGTTGCGTAAATACGATTAATTTCTTATCAAAACGTAAAATTAATAATTATACTTTATTTATAAAGCCATTTAAAACAACCACAGCTGCAACAAAGTGCTATACACATGAAATTAATAACTTTTAAACACAAAAAAAAAAAAAAAAAAAAAAATTTTTTTTTTTTTTTAATCATATTTTTATTAAATATGATAAAATCGTAAGTCTGAGTTGCCGTAGGTCGCAGGTGTCGTACCTCGAGGGTTACCTGTATATATTTACCTCTATACCAATATCAACTACCTTATACTGTGTACATAAACTTCATACAGGTAGTCCCCGATTTACGAGCGAGATCCGTTACAACGAGGCGCTCGTAAACCGGAAATCTCGTAATTTGGAACGGCCGCCATTTCTCTCGTAAATCCGGAATTTCGCTCGTAAATTGGAACGGTTTTCGCTAGCGCGACTACAAACACTCTATTTTCATCCAAAAACTGCTTATGAGTGCATAAAAATGATCGGAAACGTGTGTTCATACATATGCTTATCTAACTAACTGTGGTGAAAAAACACATGAAAACTCAGTATTTTTTTCGTTTTTTCCAAAAATTCGCAGCTCGTAAGTCTGGAACCTCGCAGATCAGAGCGCTCGTAAATCGGGGACTACCTGTATGCTGCTTTGTCACTCTATTACAAATGTCAATGCCAGAACTTTCATTTTATTTTATAGATATACTTTTTACACTTTTATACTACTATGCAAAAAACTCAGGACAGTATTACACTTTTGTTATTTCATTTTATGCTTATGTTTATTAAATGTTTAGTGTTTTAGTGTTGGTGTAACTTTTCATACTTTCATACTACTACTATGCAAAAACTACTATGCAAAAACTCAGGACAGTATTACACTTTTATTATTTCATTTTATGCTTATGTTTATTAAATGTTTTAGTGTTTAAATGTTTACTGTTGCACCAAGAGACAGAGAGAAATGCAATTTCAACCCTGTGTATGTCCTGTACATATTGCAGTTTTGACAATAAAGTTGACTTTGACTTTGACTTGACTTTGAAATATTGGTATTAATCTAAAAAGAGAGAACTTGTGAATATTGATGATAAGTTTGTGTCAGATAAAATCTACTAAAATCTTTCATCTGGAATATTGTACAATCAGCAAAACTGACTAGTATATATCCCTACATGTATAAGAATGATAACTCCTCTGTCATTAACATTACTGTCATTCATCACGTATATTATTTTATCAACTGAAATTACTGAAGTTTCATGATTTGGTAGATTACAATATTTTATCAGTAATGTATAGAGCTCAGAACAATGCACTATCTTTAAACATTCAGATGCATTTTGTTAAAAGACAAAGTTGTTACAATTAAAAGGGAACTGATATATTTGTAAAACCACAGTACAGAACCAGTTTGAAGGGACGGTCTACCTCAATCCAGGGAATTGGATTGTGGAATGGTTTGGAGTATAATGTAAAAAAAAAAAAGCAAAGTCAACGTTTATGTTTAAGAAAATGATCAAAAACGAATTGTTAACAAAAGTATATGAAGTAGTTTAATGTGTAATGTATTAGAATTAGAAAATTGGGATGAGTTATTCATTTTGTTCTGTTACTCATAGATAATTATTGTTTGAATTGATTGTTTTAAAAAGGGGGCAGATATGATAAGATTTTTTTCTTCCTTCTGCTGCCTTTCATTTTATATTTTGTTTTCATATAATATATGCAATTGTTTTGTATTTTATTTTTTAAAAAATAATAAATTCATGAATAAAATAAATAAATAAATAAATGTACCACGTGTCGTGAAATGACAATAAATCAACTTTAAATTGAAACTTATGCAACCAGAAGTTGTAACATACATTTATATCTGCATATACTTTATAAAACACAAAACAAAGTACAACTAGCTTTAAGCATTAAACTTTAATTCAACTATTAATGTAATTATTACTATAATAATAGTAGTATATAGTAATAATTACTGCTTCTCCACATCGAGAGGAGCCAGTTTAGGTGGCTCGGGCATCTGGTTAGGATGCCTCCTGGACGCCTCCCTGGTGAGGTGTTCTGGGCATGTCCCACCGGGAGGAGACCCAGAGGAAGACCCAGGACACGCTGGAGGGACTATGTTTCTCGGCTGGCCTGGGAACGCCTTGGGATTCCCCCAGAGGAGCTGCTTCAAGTGGCTGGGGAGAGGGAAGTCTGGGCCTCCCTACTTAGGCTGCTACCCCCGCGACCCGACCCCGGATAAGCGGACGAAAATGGATGGATGGATGGATGGATGGATGTAATTATGACAAAAAATTGAGGATTTACTTGCGGTTACCTTCATACAGATGAACATTTACTTTATTTGTACAGTATATGCTTTATCATTATTATTATTATTATTATTATTATTGTCATAATTATTATTATTAAAAATTATATTTTATATGCTTTGATCTGTAGTCTTTGTTTAAAGCAGATCTCTTATTGTTGGATTCACTCCTTCCATTTTCCACTAGAGGGCTCAATAGCTTTACTTTTTGTTTAAGTGAGTTGACGGTAAACAGGAAGTGAATCAACGGCGGACCGGAAGTGGGTTTTATGTAACTGTTAGCTGAAACTAACAAGCCAAATCTGACATAAAATCATATCTTACTTGTGTTCATGACTATTGCCCAACGTGGTAAGTTATATTTATGTTGTAAGATGTGAGAGATATGTTATTTTGTAGTTTTATTTTGTAGTTCTAAGTGTGGTTTTTGGCGAATAGAGCTAATGAGATGCTAGCAGGTAGCAGCTAGTTAGCTAAATTATAGCTTTGTTGCTAAACTGTGATATTTAAATGCTGATGTTTATAACTGGTTGGTTAAATCTATTCTAGTTCTTAAGTCTATGTTTAAGTTTGTGTTTATTTGAATTTTACAATACTAAGTATTGGCATTTTTTGTTTATTTTATTTACAGTTTAACCGGCATGTTCATGTGAAAACACTCGGCAATAAAAGGCAACAGCAACAACAACAACAACGATCTTATGTTCTTTGTAACATAAAGTTAAACATGAGGCAACCATGTCTGAAGCTAAAGATTCTGCGGGAGAAATAGACCTTGCAACACTAAAGAGGAAGAGAGAACAAGCTAAAGCAGCTGTAACTAAGACGATAACAACTGCAAACGAAAAAAATCAGAGAAAATAAGCCAGGAGAATTAAGGTCAGTGCTGCAAAGCCTCGACTTGGCACTTGCACAGCTTCGGGAGATTCATAGATGGTATCATACTCAGCTCACCGATGATATTCACAAAGAGGAGTCTGATGCTTATGAGAAGCTTATCTTGATGAACGTTCATGATGTGCGTCATGAGGCTCTAGCCTGGCTGCAAGAAGAGGAAGATGGAGCTGGTGTTCATCCAAATGTTGATAATGAGTCAGATGTCACTAAAGTTGATTTATTTAGTGAACCACCAGCTGACATGAATGATAAAAATTCCGCATCAGCAGAACTAAAAAAAATCCAAGCCCTAAGGAAGAAAGAGAGGGAAAACTTTGAGCTACAAATTAGACTCAACAAGGAGAAGTTTGAGCTGGAACTTCAGCGAATACATCACAAGGCTGAGCTGGATGCACAGATGCTACATAATCAACAAAAAATGCAAGCCCTAGCTGCGGATCTTCATTCTACATCTAGAACTGTCAAAATCCCTACTATAATACAACCATCACCATCCCAGATAGCAGATGATTCGATCTCACAACTGCTAGAGTTTTCAAGGCAGCAGTATCAAGCCCAAGTAGACTCTCTCAGGCTCCCACCAACAGATATGATCAAGTTCAATGGTGACCCCTTACAGTATTGGAAGTTCATGAGGCTTTTTACCACGATGGTGGACAAAGAGTCTGTTTCTGCTGAAGAAAAGTTAACTCGTCTGCACCAATACACAGAAGGAAAAGCTTGAGATGCTATTAGTCACTGCCTATACAACCTTAGTCCCAGCGCAGGTTTCAAAGAACCACTTGAGCAACTAAAATCAAGATTTGGAAATCCTCATTCCATCTCCCAAGCTTGGGTTGAAAAGGTTTTGAACTTTAAGGAGATAAGAGACAATATACAACTTAGAGACTTCGCAGACCAACTAAGAGGCTGTAAGGACACACTTGCTGCCATGAAATGTGAAGAAGAGCTTAGTGGCCGTCGCACATTAGTTGAGATAATTAGCAAGCTACCATCAGATCTCAGGGCCAAGTGGTTAACACTACTTTGACTAAGGCTGCGCTTTTTTGCGCAAGTGAACTTGGCTTCTGAATCCCCCGGTCCCTTTCAGTGGGCTATATAATGTCGATTCAAATGCTAATGACCCTACTAAAGACCCATTAATTGTACACCTACCCCCCCACCCCCTACCCCTCAGTCCAAAATCCTTGGATCCAGTGCAGGCCTTGTATAACACATAAACATTTATCGCTGCCAGGTCAAGCATGTTGTAGAACACGGCAATGGGCCGCACCGTATATAAATGTGCAATCTGGTCCATTATACCGGTATGTCAGTTGACCTCAGGTCATGTTACCTGTGTCGGTCCGGCAGTTTACCTCAGGTCATGTGACCTGTGTCGGTCCGTTTGTTGACTTCATGTCGTGTGACCTGTGTCGTTTTGTCAGTTGACCTCAGGTCATGTGACCTGTGTTGGTCCGTCACTTGACCTCAGGTCATGTGACCTGTGTCGGTCCGTCAGTTGACCTCAGGTCATGTGACCTATGTCGGTCCATCAGTTGACCTCAGGTCATGTGACCTGTGTCGGTCCGTCAGTTGACTCATGTCGTGTGACCTATGTCGGTCCGTCAGTTGACCTCAGGTCATGTGACCTGTGTCGGTCCGTCAGTTGACCTCAGGTCATGTGACCTATGTCGGTCCGTCAGTTGACCTCATGTCGTGTGACCTATGTCGGTCCGTCAGTTGACCTCAGTCATGTGACCTGTGTCAGTCCGTCAGTTGACTTCATGTCGTGTGAACTGTGTCGTTTTGTCAGTTGACCTCAGGTCATGTGACCTGTGTCAGTTAGTCAGTTGACCTCAGGTCATGTGACCTGTGTCGGTCCGTCAGTTGACCTCAGGTCATGTGACCTGTGTTGGTCCGTCAGTTGACCTCAGGTCATGTGACCTATGTCGGTCCATCAGTTGACCTCAGGTCATGTGACCTGTGTCGGTCCATCAGTTGACCTCAGGTCATGTGACTTGTGTTGGTCCGTCAGTTGACCTCATGTCGTGTGACCTGTGACGGTCCATCAGTTGACTTCATGTAGTCCAAAATCAGCAGATATGGCAGAGGGAATTAGGTTCAAGATACATAAACATGAATTTGCAGCATTTTATTGAAAATAATATTTACATATCATCATACAAACGCAATATATACATTTTGTTTTTACAACAAAATCTAAATGTTGGTGTGTAGTTGTTGCTGCTTCACATCTAACACTTATTACACACCCAGTTGTCCTCATTTCTACATTTGCGACAGGTAAACTTCTTGCAAATTGCACACTGTTTTTTGCTGCTGTTTCTTTTGCAAATCATCATACAAAAGCAATATATACATTTTGTTTTTACAACAAAATCTAAATGTTGGTGTGTAGTTGTTGCTGCTTCACATCTAACACTTATTACACACCCAGTTGTCCTCATTTCTACATTTGCGACAGGTAAACTTCTTGCAAATTGCACACTGTTTTTTGCTGCGGTTTCTTTTGCAGAGGGTCTGAACCTGACACTGTGTCGTCTTTCCAGGACCAGGCTGGGGACGTGGCTTTTTCAGCATGGCCTTTTCTATCATAAAACGCTGACGAAGTTCCAGTGCAAGGCCATGTATGAAGTCTCTTCTGCTTTCCTTGGACCCAATGCAGGCCTTGTATAACACATAAGCATTTATTGCTGCTAGGTCAAGCATGTTGTAGAACACGGCAATGGGCCACCTGCATGTGCCGGCACGCACCGTATATACACGTGCCATCTGGTCCATTATGTCAACGCCACACTGCAAAAAATTAAATTAAATTAAATGTTAGATTTTGAACAACAATATAACAAGTAAAGTATAGATGTATAAAACCATTGCAGCAATATTACTTATCTACATACCTTCATGGAGTTGTAATCTGTTATAGTGTTTGGTTTTTTTTTATGTTCATTGCCAACTAGCACTTGTTGGTGCATGGTGCTGAGAACACAGACCAACTTGTTTTTCTTAGGAGCATACGCGGTCAGTGTGGCACTGCCTGATTTGTACACTTGTGTGGAGAATTCTTTCCAGCCCTTGCCATTTTTTGCTGGAAGGGGAATCTC
>JBBPBX010044503.1:0-23111 GCA_038048925.1 Garcialebias charrua | reverse complement strand
CCTAAACGACCCTAAAAAATTATGGAAAACTATCAAATCTCTCTCAGGCATCCTCCAATCTTCTGACCTCCCGTCACAACTTCTCGTTGACTCTGTTCCTGTGTCAAATAAGCACGAGATCCTGAACTGTTTCAACAAACATTTTGTTGCTTCTAGTTCTTTCTTTGACACAGTTACATATGGAAAATCAGCCACTTCATCAAATAACCAAACTTCTACAAATCAAATCCCTCCTACAAGTCAATCCTCAGTTAATCACACCTTCTTTTTTCTCTCTGTTTTCAGTCAGTGAGGTAAATAAACTGTTAAAAGGTCTTGATCCTAAAAAATCTGCAGGTCCAGATGAACTTCCACCTTATTTCGTAAGGCTGGCTGCTCATATCATTACAATCCCTGTGACCCACATCTTTAACCTGTCCATAAGACAAAACTCCATTCCGGATGCTTGGAAAACAGCCTTTGTTCTTCCTTTGCTGAATGAAGGGAGGTGACCCCACCTCACTGAACAACTATCAACCGATCTCTAACCTCTACATTTTAGCCAAGGTTCTAGTTAAACTGATAAACTTTCAAATCAAAAATTATCTGGACTCATTTAACATCTTACATCTCCACCAATCTTGTTTCAGGAAAAAACATAACACAACGACTGCTTCACTGAAGGTTCTTAATGATGTTGTTGAAGCATTGGATGCTAATGATTATTGTGCTGCACTTTTCTTAGACCTGTCTAAAGCTTTTGACACTGTGGATCATAACATCTTGTGTCATAAACTCTCAGAAATCGGTTTATCAGATCATACCATTGGTTGGTTTTCTAATTATCTGACCAATCGTAGGCAATGTGTTCAACATAACGGTACTTCTTCCAGTTATTTACCAGTTAAAATGGTGGCTCAGTCTTAGGACCAACCCTCTTTACAATCTACATAGGTAATGTAGGTCAAACCATCCCTGATGCATCCTTACATTTCTATGGTGATGACACAGTTGTTTATGGTCGAGCTAAAACAGTTGCTAAGGCTTTCCAGCTTTTGCAATCTGCTTTTGTCATCATCCAGTCAAATTTGTTCCGTCTCAAACTTGTCCTAAATGCTGATAAAACCAAAGGTATGCTTTTTCAAATAGGAAGTCAGTCCCAGCAGTTCTTCCTCTGATTTTATCCTCAAATGGTATCCCTATTGAGTTTGTTGATTCCTATAAATATTTGGGTATCCTGGTCGATTCACATATCTCTTTTAAACTCCACTTGGAAAACCTAGTAAAGAAACTGAAAGTTAAATTGGGATTCTTTTTCAGAAACATATCATGTCTAACACTGAATGCTAGGAAATGCCTTGTATCTGTGACTTTCCTTGCCTCCATTGATTACGGTGACATTATCTACATGAACGCTCCTACAAGCACCCTGCAGATGTTGGATGCTGTCTATCATGGTGCACTAAGATTCATAACTGGCTGTGATTATCATACCCACCACTGCACCCTGTATTCACTGGTTAACTGGACATAATTACAGTAACCTTAAGCAGACTCTTCCACTGGTACATTTTCATCTTTAAATCACTTCTTGGTCTGCTGCCTTCATACATCTCCTCCTACATGTCTTTGCTTGAGTGCAGCTACAGCGTGCACTCTCAGTGCATGATTACCTGCAGTGTTCCGTCAGTGAGAACTGAACTTGGCAAAAGGGCCTTCTCCTACTCCGCTCTTGCTTCCTGGAATATCTTACAAAAATGATCTGAAGCTCTCGGCCTTAACCTTTCTAAATAGCTTTAAGAATCTTTTGGAATCCTGGCAAAAAGCAATGCAGACATTGATAGGATTTTAACCACCTTCACCTTAAATATGAACCACACAAGAAGAGAGACAAGAGTTAATTTTCAAAGAAGCAGACTTTGCAAATGGGAGATCACCTCAAGACACTTTGAAACAAGTTTCAAATCTGAAGTCAAATCCGAATTGGTCAGTGCGTGCTGGGCTTTTATTCTCTCAAAAGTGGGACAATGATAAGTAACACATTGACAGTTTCAGATAGCACATGAAAAACGTGGTAGTGTTTCAAAACAAACAGTAACGTAATGTCAAATATTATCTGTATGTAAACATGAGCTGGACTCATTTTTGTTCCGTGTCTAGGAAACAAAAGCTTGTACTCAGATAAGATTTGTTACTCACAGAGAGACGTTCAATGTAAATGTATTCATCAGAATACATTTAAAGTAATAAGTTTTAAATGATCAATGTTTAATTTCTCTAACATCTCCGTCCTCTTTATCATTTAAACTAGTTACAGCTTAATCAGATGACCGGTACTAAAAAACCTCGGGCAGATGGAAAATTGGAGGCAAAAAGCATACCGTTGTCCCGGGGCCCCTTGCCCGTAATGGCCTTACATTGACTCAGACTCATCTTTACATGTTTAGGGATGGAAAAATAAAAGTTCAAGAGTAACAATCATTTAGTGAAGATTAACTTATTTCAATCATGAAAATTAAAAGTTTAAGAGAAACATATATTTAGAAAAATTTACCTTTTTCAATCATGATAAACAATAAAAAAGTTTTTAAAATATGTGAGAAATGATCATTGAGGCGTACAACAAAAATAAGTTTTTTTTATGAGCTAAGGTCCTTTATGGACTAAATCAAACAAAAGAAAGCAAAAAATGAGGAAAGTTTTAGTTGGTTTGGAAATTATTTTGATCTTAAATTTAGCCTAGAAAAGCCAAAACATCATCACAGCGCTGGTTATTGTGAAATACTTTCAGCACTAGAATCACTCTTCATTTTCTTTTTAGGCTAATTATCATACACATCATGTTCCACTGACTCCAGTGGGGTATAATCCTCATCAGTTGAAACGAAATGGGTTTGGTGTAGACTGATTAGAACACCTGTAAAAGCTTTTATCATCATGTTTTTCAGACATGGTACTACACAAATAAATAGAAGGCAGAATAGAAACAATATTGTCAGGATTGGTGTAGGGCTGGGCGATATGGAAAAAATCATATATCACGATATGGACTTTTTTATATCACGATAACGATATATATCACGATATATACAACACGATGTGTGTGTGTGTGTGTGTGTGTGTGTGTGTGTGTGTGTGTGTGTGTGTGTGTGTGTGTACAGGAAAAATTTGGACCAAAGTTTTTTTATTTTATTATTTTACTACAGATAGTTACAATTATAAGAATGTGAACAAAAAGAACAAGGAAATTTGGACCAAAGTAGAAACTAGATCTACCTAAGATCTACCTTAATTCAAGGAGTACGATTATGGAATGACTTAATGACAAATGTTAAGGAAGCCAAATCATTCCTTGTATTTAAGAAACTGGTAAAAAATGAATTGCTAAAAAAATATAAATGAATCTAATTTAATGTGTGATATATGTGAATTGAAAATTGACTGAGTTATTTACTTATTTTGTTATTATAGAAAATATTGTTTGAACTGTTATTAGATGAATAAGGAGCAGATTTAATAAGATTTATTCTTCATCTGCTACCTTTCATTTTATTTTTTATTTTTTTTCTATTATGAATACGTTAATTGTTGTATTTCATATTATAAAATGAATAAACTAACAAACAAACAAACAACTCCTTTTCTACTTTGGTCCAAATTTTTCCTGCAGGTGGCGGTAAAACAACAGCTGCTAATGAAACTCACGAAGAAGAAATCCGCTCTGAAGTTTGAGTAAACAAAGCAAGAAACAGAAAAGAGAAAACGTTGCGTTTGATTGCGGTTCTGTTGTGTCTCTGGTCTGTTTTGTATTGGTTAACTGGACCCGCGTTCGGACTCGGTTGGACTTCGTGTCCTCTGGACCCATTTTGTCTCCGAGTTTCAGCGGAGCGAAATAATTGAAGCTAATAAGGTGAGCTTCCTCTCTTTTTGGTAAAAGTTATTCTTCTTGGGCTGCCTGTGCAGCTGTTTTCTCCATGTTGAGACACCGGCTTCATGCGCCTGCGTCTCTGTTGCTCTCGAGTTTAACCACGTAAAGCATGTGTTGCAAACCCGCGCGTGCGTCAAACATAAAGCCGCGTCGTCATCTCGCAAAACCACATATGAAGCTTCTTTGTGACAGTTATTTTTTTATTCTTATTTATCACGATAGAGACGATAGAAGGAAAGTAGCACGATAGACACGTTTCTATCGTCCCCACGATATATATCGTCATATCGCACAGCCCTAGATTGGTGTGTAGATTCTCAGGAGGAGGTACCACCATGGTCCGGAGGTGAACCTTGACCACAGGTTAAAGGGGTCTGTTCCTTTAGTCCCGCCCTCAACATACTTTTTGAGTTTGCTTAGATCGTACAAAGCATCGTGGATGTCTCCTCCTGTTCCTGATTCATCTGGGATGTAAGTACAGCACGATTCACCAATAATTTTACACACGCCTCCTTGTGATGCAGTCAGCAGGTCGAGAACGTCTCGGTTCTGTAGGATCATCTCTCTCATTGCTTTCAGCTCTCCCAGAGTTACATTTGCTAATTTGTAGGTATCGTTGATGAGGTGGAGGAGGACATACCTGTTGATTTCAACATGGCTTCGTACTTCACCGACTCCTACCCCTGGGAAGAGGCTTTGGAAGAACTTTGCCCCTCCATTCCAGATCCTGAATTCCCATGGGATACCAGTGCTGGTGGTGAGCCTTCCCCATCTTGTTATCTCAGACATTGGAGAGCATCTTGTCCTATAGGCTAAGGGTGTCAGTGCCTTCCTTAGCACAAGCATCGGGTTGGATAGGGGGACCAAAGCACAAAGGCCCCCCTAATTAGGTGGCAATGCTGTATAGGTTCTGTGTCCACACAAGAAATACCAGTCAGTTAAAACACAAGAGCCTTTGTCACCTGGCATTGCAATGCTGCAGTGGGTGTTGTCCTGTCGTCGTCTCGTTGGCTTGCTGTTGTTGAAAGTCCTTTGTTTAAGGAGGTGTGTGCAATCGATGACATCTTCTGACTCAAAGTTGTTAGTGTTTTTATAATGCAGTCCTGCTTTGCAGAAAACGCAATGCATATAGTTCAGTGTTTTTTACGTGGATATGTGACATCACAGAATGAATATACTTTGTCACATAAGTTCCAGGGTAACAGGCCCACCGGGATGGTTCCATTGTTGAAAACACAGAGTCCCAGATGTGTCATGTTGATCAGTTCAGGCAGTTTGATGGGCATCTGAGGTAGAGGCATGAGGTGACACTAAAATTTTATGTGAAGTTGTATCCCATAGTCACCATGGCTAATCGTCTGTTTAAGTCTGTGGTGGTCGGATCTGATACATCCATATGTCCCTCCACGTGCTTTGAGGTCAGAGGATCAGGTACTCTTAATAGTTCCAGAAACTCGCCTTAAGCGCAGGGGTGACAGAGCGTTCTCTGTAGCAGGCCCAAGACTCTGGAACGAGTTACCGCTGCTCATCAAACAGGCCCCCTCCCTCTCGGTTTTCAAATCCCGGTTAAAAACTCACTACTACTCCATCGCTTTCAATGCCAGCTGATTTGTATTGGATCGTTTGATTTATGATCTGCAATGTTTTTATGTTTTTCGTGTTGTACTTCATTGTCTGTGTTGCCTGTTGCGTGTTTGTTTGTCCAGCACTTTGGTGTGGACTTGTTCCTGTTTAAAGTGCTTTATAAATAAAATGGTATGGTATGGTAAGTCTGGGTGCATACCCTTCACTTCATCAGACAGTGGTTTCGTGTAGTCTCGTCTAGCCCAGCTGCCTGTTCCTAGGTGGGTGCTTAGTCCATACAGGCACACTTGTTGGTCAGTGGGCACAGTAGTAGGTTGCAAACCTGAATTGTGAATGACATAGGGTAGATGAGCACAGACATAGCAGTTAGTAGTTTTCCCTTCAATAGTAGTTTTGTTCATCAGTTGCCACCAAACCTGTTCTACCTAAATGTTCTGTATGTTCCTGAATGTTGTGTATGTTCATGTGTGTTGTATATTTTCCTGAATGTTCTTATTTTCCTGAATGTTGTGTATGTGCATGTATGTTGTGTATTTTCCTGAATGTTGTGTTTGTTCATGTATGTTGTGTGTGTTCCTGAATGTTATGTATGTTCATGTATGTTGTTTATGTTCCTGGATGTTCTGTATCTTCCTGAATGTTGTGTATGTTCATGTATGTTGTGTATTTTCCTGAATGTTGTGTATGTTCATGTATGTTATGTATGTTCCTGAATGTTGTGTGTATGTTCATGTATGTTGTGTATGTGTAGGAGTCCTGCCTTCCTCTCCAGCAACCTCACTCAGCAGCTAATCACCTGATTAGCTACACCCTTACCTGCTTCCTAGATCTTCACCTCCTGCTCTATTTAAACCACAACCAGACGTTCAGCCAACGCTCGAACATTGATTACCTTGGGTAATATTGTTACAGCCTCTGATTCTTAGTCTTGACTCATCTGCACTAACCTGTTTGCCTTTTGCCCGTCTGTTTAGCTCTTGTTCCGTCCTGCTTGCCCGCTCGTCTCCTAGGCTGCGTCTGGTTACCAATCCTGCACACCAAATCCATAACTAAGGACTTCATTCAGGACAGCTTCATCTCCCTTCATTCAACCTGTACTCACCCACTGGATCCCCCATCTTCTCTGGACCTCGCCCTCTGTGAATCCATTATCTAATGTCACCTGCAAACATATTCAACAGTAAGGACAAATACAACTATTATCACAATTATCAAAGGATCATCTGGATCACAGAATATTCACTACCTCTTCTCTTCTCTCCCCACAGCCAACTCCTGTTCCAGCACTTGTAAATAAAATATCACTTTTGTAATTGCTTGTTGTAAGGGGTGCTGTTGTTTGTAACGTCCTTGTGTTCTTTGGTCTGCCATTTGGGGTCATAATTATCTATCATTATGTCAGAATGTTCGAGCCTAATCGACCCTCAAGGCCAGACCAAAGACAGCCAGAGGGACCAAGCAATATTAGCTCTACAGGCCCGGAGTGAACGTGATGAACAAACTTTAACTAAAGTCCTCTCCCAACAGAGCGACCTTGGTAGCATGATACACGCTACTGGACAACAAGTTGCCGCCATGACTACCAAAGGGCCCAAATCACCCCGGCCACACAAACCAACTCTAGTTCAAGCATCAACTTTTAGTCAGGAACCTGATGTGGGACCTACCAAACCCTTTGGTGGAGACTCCAAGCTATTGGGTGGTTTCCTCCTCCAGTGTGAACTCACTTTTAATCAAGCACCCATCAGATATGCCACCAACTCGTCCCACATCTCCTATATTGTCACAGCCCTAAAAGGCGACGCTCTTCAGTGGGACACCGCTCATCTCCTTTCTCACTCTTTGTCCTCCATGTCCTTCTTATCGTTTATAAGAGACTTTAAACTAGTATTTGATCACCCTCTGTTACAAGAGGAAGCGCAACAAAGATTATTCACCATCAGACAGGGTTCAAGATCTGTCGCCGAGTTCTCCATCTGTTTCCGGGTGATCGCGGAAGAGTCAGTATTGGGAGAGATCGCACTAAAAAGCGCTTTTCGAAACGCGCTCAATGACAACATTAAGGACCAAATTGCCACACAAGAGCCCCCCAGGATTTAGAAGACCTAATCAATCTCGCCATTCGTATCGACACTAGAAATAGAGAAGGTAAATTAGAAAGGGACTACAAATCCTGGGACCGCCCCTTAACCGGAAGTAATTCCCTGACACCAGTCTTCCCGAACCAGAGCCAATGCAGGTGGGTCGGGCAAAACTTTCCCCTGAGGAAAAAAAATGCAGAGTATCTGCTAATGAGTGTCTCTATTGTGGAAAGAGTGGTCACTTCGTGAAAAACTGTCAGTTCCGTTTAAAAGGCCAGAACCACCAATAGATCAGGAGATATTGGTGGGTAATTTAACCTCAACTCCTGAGAAAAACTTCTGTCTCCCTGCTACCGTTTATTTTGATAAAGATAATTTTACCGCTCAGGCTTTAATTGACTCTGATGCAGAACAGAATTTGATTTCCTTGAATATTGTGAAGTTTCTTAACCTGCCCATGCTTCCTTTAAACAGCCATGTCAGTGTCAGAGGTCTCACCGGACAGACCATCACCTCCATCTCCCACTGGACTCAAAACATTCACCTGGTGCTGTCAGGTAACCATCATGAGAGATGTGATTTCTTCATTTTTGATTCTCCTAAGCCCCAAGTGATTTTAGGGTACCCTTGGCTACTAAAGCACAACCCCCAGATTAACTGGAAAAATAACCTGAATGAACGTTGGGGTGAGGCCTGTTCAGTCGATTGCTTATGTTCTGCCATCTCTTCTGGTTCTATCTCACCCCCCAGTAAGGAAGAGATTGACCTTTCTAAAGTGCCCTCCGTATATCATGCTCTTGCCCTAGTTTTTAGTAAACAGAAAGCCATCTCCCTACCACCTCACAGACCCTATGATTGCCCCATAGATCTCCTTCCTGGTACCTCTCTGCCCAAGGGCGTAGATTTCATCTCATTATTGGGGGGGACCATAAACAGGGAAATTTTTAAAGAGCAATTTTGGGGGGGTTGGCAAAGTTACAGTGAAATGTAATGTAAAATGTACAGAGGGAAGTTTATCCAAACTGCATGCATATACTATGCAGAATAATCAACAATAATATTGATTTAAATGGCATGTATTTTATTTAGTAGTCTTAATACTACTATTAATCAGTACAACAGTGATACTCATTACTCTTGTTAAAAAATGTAATGTGTTCAATCTGCAGTACAATAGACGACAAATAATGACAAGTGGCAAAATGAGAATTTTGCAAAATAGGTCCCCTCTAAATATTGTTTAAATTTCAGTTTGGCTTGTATTCATAGATTGCTGTGGTCAGTGTCACTGATAATCTGGTACAACATCTTCCCAAAATCTTAATGCTTAAAAAGAAAACAGTTTTCAAGGAGAAGAAATACTTTAATGCAGGGGTCACCAAACTTTTTGAGACTGAGAGCTACTTCAGTGGAACCAAGAGGCACAAAGGTCCACTTGTTCGTTCCAAACAAATTTGCATGGTTCAACTTTAATCATAGTATTAATAATAATACATTTACATACATGTGAATATATGACTGCCTGATCACATCTGATCTGGTCTGTATTATTAAAGACTCCACACAATGCTTTAGCTTGGTAAATATGATCAATTATTATTGATAATTACCAGTAGTGATTAGAACTCTCAATCAAGAACTTGAGTCCTCAGTTTGAATAATGTTTTGGTTCTTCTGTGCAAATGTAAATTGTTCTTAGCTTTGACTGGGAGTGTGGATGGTTGTTTGTCTCTTTGTCTGTCTCTGTGATGGACTGGAGACCTGTCTTGGGTGTCCCTGCCTTCACCCAAAAGCAGCTGAGATTGGTTCCAGTCCTAAACAAGGGGGCATAATGGATTACTTATTAACTGATATTTAAACATAAACACTATTTCTTTTATGTTAAACTCAGTTTGTAACATTTGAAATTCGTTGTATTTTATAAATATTTTATTAACTGTTTTGTAGAAATGAACACGTTTGTAACATTCATTCAAAATATGCCTTAACAAATCTGTAGCATTTTTTAAGAACCTATTAAGAATAAAATGTTCCAGTTGCAGATACAAAATATCAATAATGTAATATAATAAACAGTGACATTTTTTAATTAACCATGTGACATAAGTATTGATCCTCAACATTTTTTATAATAATAATTTAAAGCCCTTAAAACAACCACAGCTGCAACAAAGTGCTACACATATGAAATCATTTTAACTAATCATCACATCTTCTCTACTCTTTTTTAATTAATTATCTTTCACATATTTTATCATTACTTCTTTCAAGAGCTCCACACCTGAAAATATGATGAATGTGAATCCATCCTGCTCAAAGCTGCGCTGACATTCTACTGTCTGTTGCAGAGCCCACCAGGGAGCTAGTTAGCATTGAAGCTAGTGTGTTAGCTGATGAAGTGACGCTCCAAAGTGTTTTTCTGCCACTAATGATGCACAGACACACTTGTCTTTCAACACTGTGAAAGACCTTTTCCTCCCAGTCACTGTCACCTATGTTTTAAGTAGCTACTTACTGGAAGTTAGTACTTTGTGCAGCAGCTCACTCCCCACCAGCGGCTCCGCGAGCCTGTGACCTCCGCTGCTGTTGTTGTTCCTTGTAAACATTGGACTAAACCATTTGCCAACAGAGAAGGGGGGGTGGGCAAAATTTCCTTCTTTTTTTTTAGAATAATGGCGGATTTCTCTCTTTTTTTGCCTTTTTATATTTATATTGTTTAAAGACACGATTTCCTTTATTGAATTATTGGGGGGGACAGATCTATATTTCCCCAAGATTGGGGGGGTCCGGACCCCCCCGACCCCCCCAGGATCTACGCCTACTCTGCCGTCTAGTGGACTGTACAACCTGTCGTGGTCATGCCCTTTGGACTCACTAACGCCTCTGCCGTTTTTCAAAACTTAATCAATGATGTCCTGAGATATTTCTTGGATGATTTTGTTTGTTTATCTTGATGATATTTTGATTTTTTCTACGGACCCCGCTTAGCACACTGGACATGTCAAAGTAGTTTTCCAGAGGCTCCTGGAGAACAAATTGTATGTGAAAGCTGAGAAATGTGAATTCTCTGTGCCTTCTGTGACCTTTATGGGATTCATTTTTGAAGAGGGACAGGTTCGATCCGACCCAGAGAAAATAAAAGCAGTGGCAGAGTGGCCCACACCCCAGGACAGAAGACAGCTTCAACGGTTCCTGGGCGTTGCAAATTTCTACCGACGCTTCATCAAAAACTACAGTCAGGTAGCCTTTCCATTAACACAACTCACCTCTCCCATCCGTAAATTTGTCTGGTCCCCAGAGGTGGAGGCCGCCTTCAAGGAACTTAAGAGACTCTTTTCATCCACTCCCACCCTTTCCCATCCGGATCCCCATCGGCAGTTCATCATGGAGGTGGACGCGTCCGCTACAGGTGTGGGAGCGGTGCTCTCGCAGCGATCCCCTACAGATGGTAAGATTCACCCCTGTGCTTTCTTTTCTCGGCGTCTGTCCCCTGCCGAATGAAATTATGACATGGGTAACAGAGAACTGTTGGCCATCAAGGTGGCCCTTGAAGAATGGAGACACTGGTTGGAGGGGGCTGAATTACCATTTATGATATGGACAGATCACAAGAATCTTGCCTACATTCAGGGGGCAAAGAGGCTCAATGCCCGTCAAGCACATTGGTCTTTATTTTTTGCACACTTCAATTTCTCCATCACATACATACCCGACTCTCGTAACATTAAACCTGATGCTCTTTCCCGCCAGTTCTCCTCTTCTGAGACAGAATCACCTGAGAATATTCTGTCCCACTCCTGCACTGTAGCAATCATGACCTGGGACATCGAGAGAGAAATTCTGGAGGCCCAGAAGACTGAATCGGACCCTGGCACTGGTCCCCCAGGGAGAAAGTATGTTCCCTCTGCAGCCGTCAGCAAGGTCCTCCATTGGATCCATTCAGCCAAGTTGTCCTGCCATCCAGGTATGAGTCGCACCCTCTCCTTGACAAAGAGACATTTCTGGTGGCCTAACATGAAGAGGGATGTCAGACAATACGTGTCTGCCTGCACCACTTGTGCATGTAACAAGGCCACTAACAAACCCCCAACTGGTCTCCTCCTTCCACTCCCTATGCCTGGGTGTCCGTGGTCCCACATAGCCCTGGACTTTGTCACTGGACTACAAGTTTCTGAGGGTAATTCTGTTGTGTGTACTATCATCGACCGTTTCTCCAAAGCGGCACACTTCATACCCCTAGTAAAACTACCCTTAGCATCTGAGACGGCACAGATCATGGTCAAACATGTTTTTCGTCTGCATGGCATACTTCTTGATATTGTTTCTGACAGAGGCCCTCAATTCATCTCCCAAGTCTGGAAAGCCTTCTGTCAAGCCCTGGGAGCCACCTCCAGCCTGACGTCTGCTTATCACCCTCAGTCAAATGGACAGACTGAGAGGTGTAACCAAGAGATTGAAGCCGCTTTGAGGTGTGTTATTGAACATAGCCCTACAACCTGGAGCCAACACCTGCCTTGGGTTGAGTATGCACACAATTCTCAAGTTTCGTCCGCCACTGGTTTTTCCCCGTTTAAGGCCTCTTTGGGATACACTCCGCCCTTTTTTCCCTCACAAGAGACTGACATTTCTGTTCCCTCTGTCCAGTATCATCTCAGTCGGTGTCGCAGGATTTGGCGCCAGACCAGGGCAGATCTCCTCAGGTCAGCTGAACAAAACAAATGGTTTGCTGACCGCCACCGTTCTTCTGCTCCCAAATACCAGGTGGGGCAGAAGGTTTGGTTGTCCACCAGAGACATTAAATTGAAGAACACTCCCAGGAAGCTGGCCCCCAGGTTCATTGAACCCTTCCCGATTGTCAGGATCATTAATCCTGCTGCTGTCTGTCTTCAACTGCCTTCCACCCTACGAATCCCTCCCACATTCCATGTCTCTCAGATTAAACCCATCTCCATCAGCCCACTTCACCCTCTTGCCGACCCTCCTCCTCCGCCTCGATTCATCAACGATGACCCTGTCTACTCCATCCGGCGCCTGCTGGAAGTTCGTCGCAGGGGTCAGCAACTCCAGTACCTGGTGGATTGGGAGGGCTATGGCCCCGAGGAGCGATCGTGGGCTCCCTGCTCCTTCATTCTGGACCACTCCCTTATCTCTTCTTTTTACAGGGACCACCCGGACAAGAGATCGCCTGGAGGCGATGCTAGAGGGGGTACTGTAGGAGTCCTGCCTTCCTCTCCAGCAACCTCACTCAGCAGTTAATCACTTGATTAGCTACACCTGTACCTGCCTCCTAGATCTTCACCTCCTGCTCTATTTAAACCACAACCAGACGTTCAGCCAACGCTCGAACATTGATTACCTTGGGTAATATTGTTACAGCCTTTGATTCTTAGTCTTGACTCATCTGCACTAACCTGTTTGCCTTTTGCCCATCTGTTCAGCTCCTGTTCAGTCCTGCTTGCCCGCTCATCTCCTAGGCTGCGTGTGGTTGCCAATCCTGCACACCAAACCCATAACTAAGGACTTCATTCAGGACATCTTCATCCCCCTTCATTCAACCTGTACTCACCCACTGGATCCCCCATCTTCTCTGGACCTCGCCCTTTGTGAATCCATTATCCAATGTCATCTGCAAACATATTCAACAGTAAGGACAAATACAACTATTATCACAATTATCAAAGGATCAACTGGATCACAGGATATTCACCACCTCTCCTCTTCTCTCCCCACAGCCAACTCCTGTTCCAGCACTTGTAAATAAAATATCACTTTTGTAATTGCTTGTCCTTGTGTTCTTTGGTCTGCCATTTGGGGTCATAATTGTCTATCATTATGTCAGTATGTCCCTGAATGTTGTTTATGTTCATGTATGTTGTGTATGTTCCTGATTGTTATGTACGTTCATGTATGTTGTGTATGTTCCTCATTGTTGTATATGTTCATGAATGTTGCATATGTTCCTGAATGTTCTGTACATTCATGTATGTTGCGTAGGTTCATGTATAATGTGTATGTTCCTGAATGTTGTGTATGTTCCTGAATGATATGCATGTTCCTGAATGTTATATATGTTCCTGAATTTTCTGTAAGTTTATGTATATTATGTATGTTCATCAATGTTGTGTATATTCCTGAATGATATGCATGTTCCTAAATAATATATATTTTCCTGAATTTTCTGTATGTTTATGTATATTATGTATGTTCATGAATGTTGTGTATGTTCCTGAATGTTGTGTATGTTCATGTATGTTTTGTATGTTCCTGAATGTTGTGTATTTTCCTGAATGTTGTGTATGTTCATGTATGTTGTGTAAGTTGTTGATTATTGTGTATGTTCATGTATGTTCTGTGTGTTCCTGAATGTTGTATGTGTTGATGCATGTTGTCTATGCTCCTGAATGTTCTGTATGTTCATAAATTCTATATTCATAGTTCTGTATGTTCATAAATATTATGTATGTTCACGTATGTATGGAAAACCTAGTGAAGAAACTGAAAGTTAAACTAGGTTTCTTTTTCAGAAACAGATCATGTCTATCACTGAATGTTAGGAAACGCCTTGTGTCTGTGACTTTCCTTCCCTCCATTGATTACGGTGACATTCTCTACATGAATGCTCCTACAAGCACCCTGCAGATGTTGGATGTTGTCTATCATGGTGCATCCTGCAGATGTTGGATGTTGTCTATCATGGTGCATCCTGCAGATGTTGGATGTTGTCTATCATGGTGCATCCTGCAGATGTTGGATGTTGTCTATCATGGTGCACTAAGATTCATAACTGGTTGTGATTATCGTACCCACCACTGCACCCTGTATTCACTGGTTAACTGGACATCATTAACTTCACACAGACTCTTCCACTGGTACATTTTCATCTTTAAATCACTTCTTGGTCTGCTGCCCTCATACATCTCCTCCTACATGTCTTTGCGTGAGTGCAGCTACAGTGTGCGCTCTCAGGACATGATTACCTGCAGTGTTCCGTCAGTGAGGACTGAACTTGGAAAAAGGGCCTTCTCCTACTCTGCTCCTGCTTCATGGAATATCTTACAAAAAGATCTGAAGCTCTCGACCTTGACTTCTCTAAATGGTTTTCAGAATCTGTTGGAATCCTGGCAAAAACCAATGCAGATTTGTTCCTGTCTTTGATTTTATACATCTACCTTATAATGTTTTGCTAGTTTTTTGATACTTTGTTAAAAAAAAAAAAATCTTTTGTTTTTTTCTCTCTTTTGTTTTCTATTGTTTATTGTTTGTTTGTTTATTGTTTAATGAAATTCTATCACTGCTGTTCATTGTTCTTTAGTTTTAGCAGGTCGCTTTCGTAAATGAGCCCATGAGGTTCAAAAGATTTACCTGACTAAATAAAGGTTGAATGAATGAATGAATGTTGTATATGTTCATGAATGTTGTGAATGTTCATGTATGTTGTGTATGTTCCTGAATGCTGTGTATGTTTATGTATGTTTTGTATGTTCATTTATGTTGTGTATGTTCCTGAATATTGTGTACGTTCATGTATGTTGTGTATGTTCATATATTTTTGTATGTTCATGTATGTTGTGTATGTTCCTAAATGCTGTGTAAGTTAATGTATGTGTTGTATGTTCATGTATAATGTTTATGAATGTTGTATATGTTAATGTATGTTGTGTATGTTCTAGTATGTTGTATATCTTTATGTATGTTGTGTGTTCATGTATGTTGTATATGTTCATGTATGTTGTGTATGTTCATGTATGTTGTGTATGTTCCTGAATGTTCTTTACGTTCATGTATGTTATGTATATGTTCCTGAATGTTGTGTATGTTCTTGAATGTTGTGTATGTTCATGTATGTTGTGTATGTTCATGTGTGTTGTGTATGTTACTGAATGTTCTGTATGCTCCTCAATGTTACCATACCATTCCATACAATTCTATTTATAGAGCACTAAAACAGCGACAAGGCCAACCAAAGTGCTGAACAAACAAATAAACAACAGGCAACACATAGGAAACAAAATAAAGTTTAAAAAAAAAAACAGAATATAGACATAAAAACATTGCAGATAATAAATATAACAATCAACCTGTGTGATGCAAACAGGTTCAAACAGAGATCATCAGGTGTTGAAAGCTACGGAATAGTAGTGGGTTT
This sequence comes from Garcialebias charrua, assembly GCA_038048925.1. Taxonomy (NCBI): domain Eukaryota; kingdom Metazoa; phylum Chordata; class Actinopteri; order Cyprinodontiformes; family Rivulidae; genus Garcialebias; species Garcialebias charrua. The sequence goes on along the minus strand of JBBPBX010044503.1, from coordinate 7,393 downwards.
TTAAACAGGATTTGAAAACCAAGAGGGAGGGGGTCTGTCTGACGAGCAGAGGTCATTCCAAAGTCTTGGGCCTGCTACAGAGAAGGCCCTGTCACCTCTCCGTTTAAGACAAGTTCCTGGAACTTTTAGAAGTAACTGGTCTGCTGACCTCAGAAAACGTGGTGGAACATACGGGTGTATCAAATCAGAGAGATGGGGGAGGGGGGTGAGACTGTTCAGCAATTTGTAGACATACAGGAGAATTTTGAACTGGATTTGAAGATGAACCGGTAGCCAGTGCAGGGAGGCNGCGGTTTGTAGACATACAGGAGGGGGGGACTGTTCAGTGGTTTGTAGACATACAGGAGAATTTTGAACTTGATTTGAAGATGAACCATTAGCCAGTGCAGGGAGGCCAAGACTGGTGTAATGTGCTCTCTTTTGCCTGTACTGGTTAAAAATTGGGCTGCTGCGTTTTTGACCAGTTGTAAATGTGCAATGGTGGTCTGACTGATACCAAACAGGAGTAAATTGCAGTAATCAAGCCTAGATGTAATAAATGCGTGAATTACTGTCTCCAGGTTATTTTTGGATAATATGGGCTTCAGCTTAGACAGTCGCCTCAGCTGGAAAAAACAGGATTTAACGATCATGTTTTCATGACTGTTGAGTTTAATGGGAGGATTCATTATCACTAGGGATGGGGCAGATCCGATCCAGTATCGATATCCGATACCAGCATTATTTAAGTATCGGATATCGGATCAAACCTGCAATACTTTTCCAATCCAGCATCAAAGAGCACTTGTGTTCAATCACATTCTGTGACTGCACTTCTTAACATTGTGTGAGATAAACCCAATGAAGACACTCTTAAGCCTTACAAAAAGGAACCCACTGACTTTAACAGCACACAGGACAGGAGGCAATTATACCACACACATGTCCTCCTTACTCATGGTGCAGCTGAAAAAACTAAGAAACAGCTAAGCATGATGGGAAAGATAACACAGCCACTCCCCTTAAAGGGATTGTGACATGATGTTGGAAATTTGCATATTTGTCACAACATATATATCTTATATCATTCATCTCTGTTCGTTTTATCAAAATAAATTATAAATATATTAAAATTTCATTCCAAGTTATGGTAGTTATTTCTCTGGGACACGCCCCTAAAATTCCGCGCACTTCCGCAAAACCGTCATTTGACGTACCCGTGGGGAGCCGCTGCTCAACTCGCATGTAAACAATAATGGCGGAGCTTGTCGACTCAGACGAGTGCAGCATTTCTAGTGTTGATCTAAGCGATTTGTCTTCAGTTTTGGAAGGTCAATATAAGCAGTAGAAGTTTTAATCTTGCTCAAATCATTTTATTGTATACTCTATTAATGGAAAACTTATTAACTTTTACGATTCAGCTTTAAAAAAACGTGCAGGGAGCTTCGTGGCTTTGAGCATGTCCGATTGCGTTTGAGATCTATCATTTTAAGACAGTAAATCATCCAAAGCTCTCATTAATAAACCCTCCATGAATAAAAACACATACTGATGTTACTTGATCGCGCCGACATAATTTAAAAATACCTAAATAGCACTCCGTGTTGACTCGGGATCTATGCTAATGTCTGTTAGCAAGCAGATGTCGGCAGATAGTCCAGGTCACGTCTGACATATATCTTTTTTAAACAGTAAATCATCCAAAACTCTCATTAATAGACTCTCCCCTAATAAAAACAAACAACAGATCGTACCTGATCGCGCCGACATAATTTAAAAATACCTAAATAGCACTCCGTGTTGACTCGGGTATCTATGCTAATGTCTGTTAGCAGTTGTCGGCAGATAGACCTCACGTCTGACATATATCTTTTTTAAACAGTAAATCATCCAAAACTCTCATTAATAGACTCTCCCCAAATAAAAACAAACAACAGATCGTACCTGATCGCGCCGACATAATTTAAAAATGCATAAATAGCACTCCGTGTTGACTGGGATCTAGGCTAATATTGATAGCAGCTATCTGTTTACACGGTCCAGGTTACGTCTGAAATATATCATTTTAAGACTGTAAATCATCCAAAACTGTCATTAATAGACTCTCCCCAAATAAAAACAAACAACAGATGTTACCTGATAGGCAGTAAGATGGTCGCTGCAGACATAGGACTATCAGTAGGAACCCATCGGTCACAAGTTCTCTGTACTTCCATTCTAGGCAAAGTTTCTCATCTTTTGGGAATTTGTGAAGGCTCACTTGTTCACTGCTGATATTAGAACACCCAAATGCGCTACAACGTGACGGCATTTTTCAAGTTACACCAAAAAAAAAAAGAGGCGATCTTTCAGGAAATGAATCCATATGGAAGCAGTTAACACACCAAACAAACGGGCAAGGCAGGCTCCGCCTTATGCCCAGTGCCCACGTGTACGTCACATGTAGTTTTGCATAAATTCTCAGGTTTCTAGGGGCGTGTCCCAGAGAAAAAATTACCATAAATTGGAATAAAATTTTAATATATTTATAATTTATTTTGTAAAAACGAACAGAGCTGAATGATACAAGATATATATATGTTGTGACAAATATGCAAATTTCCAACATCATGTCACAATACCTTTAACCAATAAGAGAGTTGATTTTGTTGTCTTTCCCATTATAACCAATAGTTACAACCAATAGTTTGTCCAGCTAAAGCTGAAAAAACTAAAAAAGTGCTAAGCATGATGGGAAACACAACACAGCCACTCCCCTTAACCAATAAGAGAGTGGATTTTGTTGTCTTTCCCATAATGCTTAGCATTTTTTTAGTTTTCCAGCTTTAGCAGTGAGCCATGAGCTACTGTTGTTTTTAGTTTTCCAGATTTAGCTGGAAAAGTTTTCCAGCTAAATCTGTTTTCCAGCTATAATCCACTCTCTTATTGGTTAAGGGGAGTGCTTTGTTGTCTTTCCCATCATGCTTAGCACTTTTTTAGTTTTTTCAGCTGCACCATGAGTAAGGAGGACATGTGTGTGGTATAATTGCCTCCTGTCCTGTGTGCTGTTAAAGTCAGTGGGTTCCCTATTGTAAGGCTTAAACGTGTCTTCATTGGGTTTATCTCACACAATGTTAAAATTAATAGTTTTGTTGCAAAAGTTTCATTATACAGAGTCACATACCTGAACAGTATCGGATCGGAAAAGTATCGGTATCGGACGATACTGAGTTAATAAGTATCGGATCGGAAGTGAGAAATGTGGATCGGTGTATCCCTAATTTTCACTCCCAGATTTGTGACTTTTTGTTTTTCTGACAGGGCTAGAGCAGAAAGGTCGATGCAACGGTTCGTGATCGTGTCATTGGGAGGGAACAAAATCGCTTCAGACTTCTTTTTATTGAAACTTAAAAAATTTAAAGCCATCCAGTCCCTGATGTCAGCCAGGCAGTCAAGCAGAGGTTGAATAGAGCATGTACCATTGTGTCTTAGGGGGAAGAAAATTTGACAGTCATCGGCGTAGAAGTGAAAAGGTAGGTTTTGTTTCTGGAAAATAGCACCAAGTGGCAGCAGGTATAAAGAGAATTTGAGAGGACCCAGGATGGACCCCTGCAGAACCCCCATTTAATTGCCGCTGCTGCAGAACTAAAATATTTGATGGAAACACAAAATGATCTGTCAGCGAGGTCTGATCTGAACCAATTGAGGGCTAACCCTGTGATGCCCACCCACTGCTCCAACCTAGCAATGAGGATCTTATGGTGGATGCTGTCAAAGGTGGATGTAGGGTCCAATAGGACAAGCAGCACTGAATCACCAGTGTCTGTGGATAAAAAGATGTCATTAAAAACCTTCAGTAGTGCAGTTTCAGTGCTGTGGAGATGTTTAAAGCCAGATTGGAATAACTCTAGGATAGCGTATAGGATAGCATCCTCCAGGAAGCACTTAAACTATGTAAGATTGGAGTCCATTTTTATACTAATCTTGGAATAAAAATGGACTCCAATCTTACATTTGAAAATCACATTAAGCTTCTGTTTAAAACTTGCTTCTTCCATCTTCGAAACATCTCCAGACTTCGCCCATCCCTAACTTTTTCCGATGCTGAGAAGCTCGTCCATGCTTTTGTCTCCTCCAGGCTCGACTACTGCAACTCCCTGTTTGTTGGAATCCCTGGCAAAAACCTTCAGAAGCTTCAATATATTCAAAACAGTGCAGCAAGGATCTTGCTGAGAGTTCGTAAATTTGAACATATTACGCCCATTCTCCATAACCTTCATTGGCTTCCTGTCGCCTACAGAATTCAGTACAAAACTGCTCTCATTACACATCAATGCTTACAAATCAAAAAAAGGCGTTCAATACAGGATCAACTGGACTTTATTTGTTGCAGAAAACGTTTCGACTTCTGTCCAGAAGTCTTTTTCAATTCTGAATGGAAGCTGTGAGAACGAGAAGTTTTATACAGGCTTACAAGTCACGCACCAACATATGAAATTGGAAACTGAGATAACACCACAAATTAACTAAGTAGTAGTAGTAGTTTCTTTATTTCAGATACAAAACAAGATCCATATATGTATATAAAAAGAGTAAAACATAAAAAAGATTAAAAAGCTTTCCTATAAAAAAATAAAATAAGAATAAAAGACTAAAAAGCTTTCCTATAGAGGCTCATCCGCCAATGAGTCCCCAAAATAGAAAAATATCTCACAGAGCTTAGTCCAGGGTTGGTCAGTGTAGTGATGATGCAGTTTTCAGATACAGACAATCTACACATGCATCTATACATGAGGTTACGCAGCACCGCTTGGCAGGTAGGCACACCTGCATCTGCAAACATTTTGCTCGCACTGCTCCATCGAGGTACCCTCAGCATCATCCGAAGACCATCATTATATGCCACAGTTAGTCTATACATGCTGCTCTTTTTATAACGTCTCCACAGGTGAGCGGTGTACAAAGGAGTGCAGTAGGCCTTAAAGAGTTGGATCTTAACAGATGCTGAGCACATTCCAAACCTACGGATCAGCGTGTTAGCTTGACCATAGAGCATACGGCATTGTCTGTAAATGTCTCTATCATCTGACAGGTCTGCAGTCAAATAGTGCCCCAAATATTTATATTCATCACTGACATCCAGCCTGTTGCCCGACAGAAAGAAGTCAGGGAACATCAACTTGGAGTCTTCTCTGCTCCGCACAATCATGATGTTGCTTTTCTTCGCATTATATTTTATATCAAAGTCACTTCCATAGTCAGAGCACACCTGCAGCAGTTCTTGTAAGCCAGCAGAATAGGGACAGAAGATTACTAAATCATCGGCATACATAAGATGGTTGATGACCTTATTTCCCACCCTACAACCTGTTCCACAGTCATTTAAAAGCTTTGACAGGTCATCCATGTAAACATTGAACAGAAAGGGAGACAGGATGCTACCCTGTCTCACACCGTTTGAGACACCGAAGGGGTCCGATACAGAGTTTCCCCATTTAACATACATTTGTTGGTTTGCATACCAAAAAACAAGAATCCTCAGCAAACATTTGGGGACACCCCTCTTATATAATTTGTAAAACAGCTTTTCATGATTTACATAATCAAAAGCCTTTGAGGCATCAATAAAACACATAAAAATGGAGGTGTGGTGTCTGTTGTATAAATCTAAAATTTCTTTTAAAGCAAAGATGCACAAGTCTGTTCGATGTTTACGTTTAAACCCAAATTGATTGTAACATGCCCATTCTATTTAAATTGACAAAACGACACAACCCAGCTTAACAAAGGGGGGTTTGTTACACATACATGTAAATTGAAAGATCACACCTTAAACAGTAGGAGGTTCCCTTGAGGTCTCTGTTAGAAGACACAAAACTGTATGTAAATTGACAAACAACACCTCCCAAACAACAACAGGGGCTACTCAGAGAACTTTGTTAGTCTAATTTACAGACAAGGCATCCCTGCTCCCATCCGGTGTAAAACGTTTCGGAATCAAATCCAAAACTGAGTTATAAGTCTTAGACAGTTGAAATCTCAGACCTCCTCCTCTGTTAAGAGAAGGTTTTTCTCTCTTAACATACACAGCTTCCTTTACCCCCCTCTCAAACCATCTGTGTTCTCGGTCCAAAATTTGAACATTCTGGTCCTCAAAGGAGTGTCCCTTGTCCGTGAGGTGGAGGTGAACTGCAGAGTTTTGTCCAGAGGAGGTTGCTCTCCTATGTTGAGACATTCTTTTGTGGATAGGTTGTTTCGTTTCTCCGATGTAACGGTCTGAGCAGACTTCGCTGCACTGGACTGCATAAACCACCCCACTCTGTTTGTGTGTGGGGGTTCTGTCCTTCGGATGCACCAGCCTCTGTCTGAGAGTCCGGCTGGGTTTGAAGTGTACTGGGATGTTGTGTTTGTTAAAAATCCTTCTGAAATTCTCTGAGACTCCAGCAACATAAGGAATGACAATGTTTTTCCGTCTGTTAGACTTTTTCTGTTCATTATTGTGTTTAACAGATTTCCTTGCTGACTTGACAAAAGCCCAGTTGGGATATCCACATGTTTGCAGAGATTTTTTGATGTGTTTCTGTTCCTTTTCCTTCCCTTCTGTCCTTGTGGGGATGTGTTCTGCCCGATGCTGTAAAGTTCTGATGACAGAAAGTTTGTGCTCCAGTGGATGGTGAGAGTCGAACAGGAGATATTGGTCTGTGTGGGTTGGTTTTCTGTAAACTTCAATGTTGAGACTGTCATCTCCCTCCATATGCACCAAACAGTCCAAAAAAGGCAGCTTATTGTCGTTAGCATCCTCTCTGGTGAACTTGATGTTGTTATCAACAGAGTTAATGTGTCTGGTGAACGCTTCCACCTCCCTGGCTTGGATTTTGACACAGGTATCATCCACGTATCTGAACCAATGGCTTGGAGTTGTCCCCTCATAGGAGTTAAGGGCTCTCTGTTCCACTTCCTCCATGTAGAGGTTTGCAACAATGGGTGACACTGGAGATCCCATGGCACAGCCGTGCTTCTGTCTGTAAAAACTGTCATTGAACTTGAAATAAGTGGTGGAGAGGCAGAGATCCAGCAGGGTGCAGATGTGGTCTGGGGTTAAGTTGGTCCTTTTGTCCAAATCCTTGTCCTGTAGAAGTCTTTTTTTGACAGTTTCTATTGCTTCAGAAATGGGTATGCATGTGAACAGGGAAGTCACATCATACGATACAAGAGTTTCTCCCGGGGTCAGCTTCAAATGTTGAACTTTGTTGGTGAAATCAATGGAGTTTTTAATATGATGAGGTGTGTTTCCAACCAGAGGAGCTAAAATACCAGCCAGATGTTTAGCAACATTGTATGTCACTGAGTTCATGCTGCTCACGATGGGTCTGAGAGGTGTACCTTCTTTGTGTATTTTTGGAAGTCCATACAGACAAGGAGTGGCCTCCCCCGG
>JBBPBX010044502.1:6349-27436 GCA_038048925.1 Garcialebias charrua | reverse complement strand
GCTGAACAGTCTGTAAGGAGGAGTCAAGGTTTAACAGATGCTGAGACTTTTTTGAATCACAGAGGCATCCGTTTACAGGTGAGGGTAACGCACCTCGACTCCCAGAGCTGAGCTTTTGCTGAGCGCCTGCTATCTCCTTCTCCACCGCAGACAGTTTGGCCACCTGCAGACCAGACAACAGCATGGGTGAATGTCTGAGGAGTCAATTTAATGAAGTTAACGTTTTTAAATATATCAGTTTTATTATTTGTCCCTCCCTATTGAACACCCATACATTTTAATTGGCTAATTGTTCATTTTAACCAGCATACTTTGTGAATAAATTTGTTATATTATTATGAGTTATAAATATGGTTTATGGATAAATTTTGCTTGAATTGATTGTTTAAATGGATTTTTTTTTTAAAAAGGGGCAGATATTATAAGATTATCTTCTTCTGCTTCCTTTCATTTTAAATGTGTTCTTTATTTCTCTATATCATTCTGTAAATTTTTTTTGTTCTTTTGTGTTTTAAATTTGAAATGAATAAATAAATAAAAATAAAAAAGGAAAGAATATGTATTTGTTTTACTTCACACTACTTCACCCTGTACATTTAAAAGGTGACAATTGTGGAATTTTAAACTTTTCTGAAATTGATAGTATATTTGGACATCTAAATTCACTACAATCTCAAAAACTCTGTAATCACCTGAATTCAGTACATGTATTTCCTAACACTGTTAAACCATTGCCTGTTTACCAAAGAATCAAAGGTCTCAGGTCGCTCATCGATCTTCCCCGCCTTCTTCATTCGTTCTTGCCTCTTCCTCTCCACGGTCCCCGTTCGATCCAGGAAGGTGTCGTCGTCACTGTCGTAGTAGTCCTCTTCTTCCCAGTTCTTTTTCTTCTTCCGCTTACGGGACACTGGAAAGAACAGCAGATTGCAGCCTGAACGTGTTCTTGATTAATGGGACGCTTGCTCCAATCTGAACGCTCACCTGCTTCCTGCCGCAGCAACCCTCTGGCCTCCAGCATCCGGCAAGCCTCTAAGCAGCACAGACTGGCTGCTTCCTTCTTCTTTCCTGTGTGGGTCACCTCGGCAACCAACTGACGGCCCAGTGCATCGTCCACCGGCAACCTGATGAACAAAGACGAGTTCGGAAGATGTTCAACCAACTTTAAAAAGCAAAATCTTTACAATGCTTACTTTATTCTGCAGAGCCAACTGCCATGATTTTGTTCTTCATACTCCAACTCCAGTTCCTCTCCTAACATACAGGCATCAGTGTTAGAAAGTGTAAAGCAAAATAAAATAAAAAAGTTCTTATCTGCAGCGTCTTACCCTCTCTGTCATAGAAACCCTGCAAGGCTTTCTTTGGGTCTTTCAGGTAGGCTGCTTCCTGGTCTTCTTGGAACTCTGTTGAAAAAGGGTTCTCCTCGTTCTCATCTTCCTCTGGAGCTGCCTCCTCATCTGCAGAAAGGATTAGTAGACAATAAGGGAAGAAAAGTAGAAAGCAGATGGTTTAATGTGTTTAAAAAAAAAGTTTATTCAGACTCACAGCAATACTTTAAATTAGCTATGATACAAAAAAAATCTACTCACCCATCCCCCATGAGCATCCAGAGTCTCCATCTTTGCTTCGGCCCTTATTGCTCCTCTCTTTCCCCTCATCCTCCTCTCCATCAGACAAGTCTCCCATCATCCTCTTCTCCATCTCTGCTCTCTGCTTGCGAGCTTGCTCCCTCAGCTCGGTCACTGTCAGTTCAGACTCCTCTTCCTCATCAAACTCCGGACCCTGTGAATGAAAATAGGGAACTCCTTTTAGTTTGTGCAGATTCTGGGTTGAACCTGAAATGTTTTCCTGGATGGTTCACTTTAAGCACCAAATTAAATGGTTTTGTATACAATATGCATATTTTTACTAGTTAAAAACATCTGAATGCATTTAATGACAGTGTACATGTAATCAATGAAATGAGTTAGATCAAAATAAACGAATTTGTACCTGAAGGACAAACAGCCTCGTGCTCCCTCCAAACTTCAACACGTGACCCACATGCAGTCTGACGAAGGTCTTGGGCGGGATTCTGTTCTTGTTTACCACCGTGCCGTGCGTGCTGCCCAGGTCATGGATGTAGAAGCCCCTCTCCTCCCCGACACAGCCCTCCTGTCCGGGCTGTCCGCGGTACTGGATCACCGCGTGGTACCTGGAGATGGACGGGTGCTCCAGGGACACGCTGCACACAGGCAACCGTCCAACCACAATGTAGCTGCTGTCAGTAAGAGGCACCGTGTCCACAACTGTGCCGTTTTTGAGGATTTCAAGAGAGTAAGGGGTGTCTGGCGGAGGGCCACCCCAGGACGGCTCTGTGTACGGGAGAGGGGGGACATTTCCAACTTTGACAGGAGGAACCTTCGTTTTGACTTCGCCTCTCTCGTCTTTTTCGCCGTTTTGGTCCTGGCTGTGTCCTTTGTCCACAGTTTTGCAATTATCAACAATATCACTGGTTCTGTCACTTTGGTTATTTTCGCCTTTTGGTTCGGTTGAAGCTGATGATGGGGCGACGCGTTTGTTGGAAGGAGCTGCGAAAATGGTCGGTTTCTTAAAAGTATCCTCGACCTCTGGCTTATGTTTTTCGGTCATCTCTGTTTCTTCATGCTTGTCTCCATTTCCAGTGGCTAAACTCTCCTCGGTTTCCATTCCAGAGTGGATTTCTTCATGCATATTTCTCACGTCTGTAACAGGGGAGACGGCCATATTTGTTTGGTGTTCCTGTAAAATTATAGCCCGCAACACAAGTAGTTAATTTAAAACACGTCACACCTCCAGATAATAATGATAATAGTAATAATAATAATAGTAATAGTTTAAATAATGCTTACTTTATGTCGTAAAATCCGGTTATTTTCGCTTTTTGGTTCGGTTGAAGCTGATGATGGGGCGACGCGTTTGTTGTTGGAAGGAGCTGCAAAAATGGTCGGTTTCTTAAAAGTATCCTCGACCTCTGGCTCACGTTTTTCGGTCAACTCTGTTTCTTCATGCTTGTCTCCATTTCCAGTGGCTAAACTCTCCTCGGTTTCCATTCCAGAGTGGATTTCTTCATCCATATTTCTCACGTCTGCAACAGGGGAGACGGCCATATTTGTTTTGGTGTTCCTGTAAAATGAGCCCGCAACACAAGTAGTTAATTTAAAACACGTCACACCTCCAGATAATAATAATAATAATAGTAATAGTTTAAAATAATGTACAATTTATTTCGTGAAATACTTATCGCTAAATGTTTAATTTAATTCCGCTTCGAAATAGAAAATTAAAGCGGAACTATAAATTATGAACTCCGCAGCCGGGGCTTTTTGCTGCAAGGACACAAACGGACATCTTTCAACTTCCGTCAAACCTAGACAGGATTGTGTTGTTTAATATCATCCAGACTTCGATCAAGGTCTAGGTAAGTTTTGTGTTGTATTTTATACATTTAAAATGACCAGGGGAAACACCTATGCCAAATGCTTAAAGAGTTAGTTTTTGAAAGGCGGCTTCGTGAGTTTACTCTGGTTGAACAGTGACGTCGTATGAGTTTTTATTAATATTTAGCACTTTACTAATTTCAAACAAATATTTTTTGTTGAACCGACAATTCGGCGTACATACAAAAACTTAAAAAAATATTTAAGCTGTATGATTACATTTGTCTTTCTTCTCTCTCACACACAAAAACGATGCTAATTAAATGTTATTGTCACAAGTTCTTTTATACAGTAATGTAATGCCCATTTCCATATTGCAGTTGATGTAAACCTGGGCAGGGACTGGTCAGCTTCAACAACCTGGCCACAAGTCAGACTTCTGGTAGTTTACTATGCAAAATGACTGCTCTTATTATAATGCATGGTTTGTTAGATGCCTGGGGTAAACAGGTTCCCAGTGAGTGGAAAGTGCAGGTTATCTTGCTTTATTAGACAGACAAGTATGTTGGAATCTGATCTAAAAAAAATTTTTTTGAGGGGGTTACAATAATATTAAAATGTTATGCCAACTGTTTTTGTTATTTATCTGACACCTTTTCTTCATTTCTCCTAATTTGTGGCTCCATGTCTAGTTGTGTCTTTGTTGAGTCGTTATGATGCGCTACTGGGGCGAGATCCCAGAACCTTCCGGGGCTCCTCCCAGTCGCAGCTCCTTCGACTTGCTCCAGCGTGAGTTTCGCTCTGTGGAGGTGCAGGACCCTCCCCTGCACCAGCCCTCAGCCCAGCGCCCACGCCCCACCACCATGCTAGACATCCCCTCAGAGCCCTGCAGCCTCACCATCCACACTGTACAACTGTGTCAGCATGCCCGCCGCCTCCGTACTCTTCTGGTAGCAGCACAGTTTCAGGGTCAGAGCTCGACATCCTCTGAGGGTGGCAACAGGCTGGAGGAGGCTGATGCCAGCTTGCCTCTACGTCCTCCAACCCCTCCTGCCATGCCAGACGATCTGCTGCCTGTAGACAGCAAAGCCCCACGTCAGCCCTTTCAGCTTTGCCATAGTGACCCTGAGAGCGACTTCTATAAGTAAGTTTTAAAATGTAATCCTTTTTTTGGTTTATTTAAATTCTAAAAGTCTTGAGTCATTCTTCATTTCTTTATGTCTGCACCTCCTTATGAGTCAAACTTTTTAAAAGTGGTCTTAATCAGTAAATCTCCAGGCTTTCTGAAGGTCTTTTAAAGTAGAACATTGGATGCATTTATTTATTTTACTAAAGTTTTAGCTCAGATCTTGTACATAGTATTTCTACATCACATGAACAGCGATTCTAGCAAATTATCAAAGAAATGAGGGGTGGCTCAAGACTTGTTTACTTTACAGTTTATTCCATTTTTCTTCCTTACATTTGTACTGGTTTCCACTCACTTCAGAGGTAAAGGTGAACCAGTCACAGAACTGAGTTGGCCCTCCTGCAGGCAGCTCCTTTATCAGTCAGTAGCCACAGTGCTGGCCCACGCTGGCTTTGAGTCTGCACAGGAAAGTGTGCTGGAGACCCTGACAGACCTGGTTCATGAGCATTACCTCCAAATCACCCACCTGCTGCGAGTAGCAGTGGACCGCGAAGCTCGACTGGGAGCTAGTCCTTTCCCGGATGTGGTAGAGCAAGTGTTCCATGAGGTGGGCATCGGCAGCGTGTTGGCCCTGCAGCGCTTCTGGCAAGTGAGGATCAAGGACTATCATACCTACATGCTGCAGGTGAGATTCAGAGATTTATATGTCTGTGCTATTAATAACTCTGGTTTTGTTTGTTCCTTTTCCTAAGTATTTAAATTGCTAACTGAATAGTATCTGGCCTAATTTTTATTATTAATACTGTATTTAAAAAAAATACTCGTCCAGACTTTGTTTGTTTGAACATTTGTGTACAGTACATAAATCATTTTTCTCATTTTTCTCCTTCCAGGTAACTAAGGAGCTGTCAGAGGAATACGAGCGGCTGGTGAATCCAGAGAAAGCTCTAGAAGACTCCAAGCCCCTGAAGATTAAAGAGGAGCCCATGAGTGACATCTCCTTCCCTGTTAGCGAGGAGGCTGACCTGGCTTCTGGGGATCAGGCTTTGCCCATGGGGGTACTTGGAGCACATGCTGAAAGGCTAACTTCAGGCCTGGATGGTGACCATTCTCCACATGGCACAGGTGACACTAGTGCTCCTATTACCATTGTACTTTTGGAAATTATTATAATATATACAGGTAATCCCCGACTTACGAGCACTCTTACTTACGAGGTTCCGGACTTACGAGCTCACTAACGAACAGTAAATTTGTAAAGAACATACAGAAAATACAGCACTTTTATGTGTTTTTAGATGAAAGTGTGTTAGCTAACCATTTGGAAACAAGTTTCTGAGCATGTTTATGAACTAGTATGAACATTTGTGATGAAAAACGAGTGTTCGTAGTAGCGCTAGCATAAATTTTCCGACTTACGACCGAAAATCCGGACTTACGAGAACACGTGTTTCGTGTTCCGACGTACGAGATTTCGTCTTACGAGATAGTCGTAGGAACAGAACTCGCTCGTAAGTCGGGGACTACCTGTAATTATAATATAATTGGAAATAGATTGATTTTACTCTGTTTACAAGACAGCTGACCACTCTTTTACACCTTGCTGCGTTTGGTAAACATACTGTACATGGTTTGGTAAAAATAGTAAACTAGCCTAATATCTGAAAAACATTGGATGTGGTTTTTGAGTTGGAAATCCAAACATTTTTTCAACTAATGTCTGGTACGATCCAAACTGGCAGTCCATATTCTGTGTTGATACCTGTTTGTAGTAATACCGACTGCAGTTTACTACCTATACGTGGCTTAACTTCAATAAAGAAATACACCTAAGACTTTCTGTGGTCTCAAATTTGACAAACTGGCACAAACTTTCCACCAAAACTTGGATATCTTTTTCCAACTATGTAAAAATGCCTATTTGGAATCAAATTAAAACATAAATTACTTTGAAAAACAAATATATTCATTTAATTTCTCTCACAAGGTGGCAGCGTGGCCAACAACTCCCCTCTGTGGCTCCAGGTGAAAATGGAACCGCAAGATGGCGATGAAGGTCCAGGTGTTAGCCACCATCATCACCACCACGGAGCCCTGAGCGGAGAAGTGTTTGAAGAGGGAGAACCCATGTCCACCATGAGTGAATCAGGAGGAGCCATGGCACCATCACCGGGAGGAGTGGCATCTGACAGCAGCTATGCTTCACATACGCCAGATTCCCTTATGGGAACCTCGCCCGTCTTCAACCAGAGACCCAAAAAACGGGTGAAAAAGATGTGATGATTTATGCAAGGATGAACGAAGCTCAACAGAAAATTTCTCCCATGATTTTATTCCATCAGTGAGAAAATAACTGGACTCAAAGACGAGACAATGATAATCGCAGACTCATTCAGTGAGGACTGAACAGATGGAAAGGCGAAATATTCTGATTTTTTTATTTTTAAGGAATTTTAGTTTTCTATTTTTTCCAAATAAAACTTGGAAGTTAGAGTTTATAACCAAATAAATAAATATCTTGTGAAGTATCTGTACTTCGAGTTTATGGTTGGATTAGATCAAATTAAACTTTACTGTCACATGTACAAATACTCAGCAACAAAATGCAGTTTGGCATCTAACCAGTAGTGCAATAAACAGCAAGTGCAGAAGAATACATTGGTGTATTACAGACTTATAAACCGATAAAAATTGACCAGATGGATGAACGTGTGCATCATGAATTATGTACAATATCGTTAATAAACATAGTATACAGTGGTTTGTACAATGTGTATACAGTACTGTGGTACAGTCTAAAATCAAGAGGGTTTTTTGGGGAAGGCTTCTGAAGCACCTGCTGAAGGGCAAGCAGGCAAATAGTTTATGCACAGGGTGAGAGGAGTCCTTGACAATACTGCGAGTTTGGTGCAGACAGTGTTTCCTCTGGATATCTGCAATGAGTGGATGGAGACCCTATGATGCACTGGGCTGTCTTCACCACTGCAGTGCCTTGGTCCATTACTGTTCAGTTTCCATATCATACAGTGACATTACTGGTCAGGATACTCTATCACACAGAGGTGAAATTTCACCAGGACAGCCATGGAAAGGTGGTGTTTCTTCAATGTCCTCAGGAAAAAGAGGTGTTGGTGAAAGGTTTGTATGCTCAATCATCCAGGTATATAACAAAAATGGTTGAATCGCATCATCTGGATCAGTTTCTTTAAGTGAGAAATGTTTCGTCCCCCATCTCAATCAATCACCTTTATTTTACCAGGTAGAGCCCGTTGAGATCGAGATCTTTTACGAGGGTGACCTGGTCAAGTGGTCAGCAGCACACATCACATGGTAAATGACAATAAGCATTTGCATTTATCAAAAAAGAAAATAAAACTACAATCACAGTAAATAGATGTTGACAGTTCAAAACCAACAGGATAAGACATAGACATTATATACATAACAAGCAGACAGACATCGGTTGAGTAGATACAGTTAAAAAATCAACAATGACATGTAAAATTGGATAAGTAATGTTTGGAAACGTCTGCAATGGTCAAGTTTCTTGACATCTAATATGGTTGACATGAAGGATCAAGGAGAGATGAATGTTGATAGTTTCAGATCTTTCTGTAAGTTGTTCTAGACGGCGAAGCTGAATGCTCTTTTTCCTAGTTCCGTTCTGACCGGAGGAACTGACAGGAGGACTAGATGTTTCGTCCCCCATCTGGAGGACTTTGTCTGCCTGCGATCTGCCAACCGGATAGAGGTAGCCTTCATTGCTGTGTTTCAAGCCAACCTCCTGTTGGAATCTCAGAAGTAGGCTTTTAATATGTGCAAACAGCGCACACCCATCCAAAACGTTCAATCATTCTCAACAGCAACCAAATCCAGGTTAGGCCAACTTCCTACTCACTACTGGACAACCAAGGCCAAAGCGGTTCAGAAAAAAAATTGTAAGCTCAATCACCCAGGTAGATAACAGAGGCGTTGGTGAGCTTTTTTGACAAGGTTGGAGGTGTTGGTGGTCCAGGACATGTCTTTTGAGATGTGGATCCCCAAGAATGTGAACCTGGAGACACATTCAATAGCCATATTGTTAATGTGGATAGTGCCTCCTTGCACCCTCCCAAGTCCACAATGAGCTTTTGTTATTGTCCAGATGTGTGAGTGGAGTGCAGTGCTATGGAGACTGGATCCTCTGTACTTCTATTACAGAGATAGGCACTGATATGGATCCAGAGTGGGTGGTAGGCAGTTCTTCAGGTGTACCAGGACCAGTTTCTCATAACACTTCACAACAATGGGTGTGCAGGGCGGTAGTCATTCAGGCTTGTTGGGCTGTAATGTTTTTAAACTGCTACAATGGTGGTTTTGAAGCATTTCGATACAGTTGCTAAGGCAAGAGACGGACTGGAGATATTTGTAATTGAGCTTCTCCGCTCGGCTGGTTATACAAACAGATGAAAAGATAATACAAAACGGTCTACAACAAACATTTCAGAACATGATAAAAAAAATTGTCACCATCTTACCAAGTGTGACATTTCTGGGATATCTGTGCCTAAATGGTCTAGACTACAAGCTTGTAAAATATTTCAGGTTGAACAGATGTGCTCACACTTGCTATTTTTCCAGTAACGTAAAGATGTTTTGAGAAAAAAAAATTGCTTTAATTTTATGAGTGGATCATTTTAATTGTCTTTATATACAATTAAGCTAAGCAGTATAGTCTTAAGAATTGCAGTGATTTGGTTAAATAACCTACTTTTTCCACCAAATTGGGCCAAGCTATCAGAACTCTTGCTGCTCTTGTAATACTTCCAAGTTGTATTAATATAAAAATTTGGTTAACCAAAAATTGAACCCATTCCTTCCTCATGCCACTGCAAGTTATGATACATTCACAACTTCTTGTTTTCCCACCGCGACACTCTTCACAAGTATCTCGACACAGTGAAACGATTCACACTCCTGCCAACCTAAAGCCGCTTCACCAAATTAGCATCTGTTTCAGTAATGAGGCAAAGCTGTGGATGCAACACCAGAAGCAATTATGGCTTGGTTGTTTGCATCACGAAGGTAACATCAATCCAGCTTTAATGGCAAATTAATTATGCCATGCATAACTCTGCATCCTGAATGAGCGGGCCTGTTTGAGTGCAAGTGATTATCTTTTGTGTGGACCTCTTTCATTTTCACAATTGAACAGGTAATTGTCTGTTCCTCTGGAAAGTGCTGGTGGGGGTCATATATATTGATATTCAGTTAGCTGTATTGATTTGTGTTTTCTGCAGTGCTGTGGCAGCCAGATGATGGTTCAAGGCAACTGATCAAAACAAAGTTGGACTCTAGAATACTAGATGTAATCAGCATAATGAATCCTGCGCATAAAATTCACAATTATAGTGTCAACGTTGACTCATGCCACACATATCATTTGTTGAAACTGAAACAATTAAAACAATTAAAATCTTGCACTGACTTAAGTTCTGCCTAAAGATGGAGCATTTAGTCATTTCTAGTCATATTATCAGTTTGGTTGTCTTTGATTGTAATTTACAAGATGACAGAATTGAATATTAAGTCTTATAATTGGACTAAAATGTGTGTATTTTATAGGGATGCATGAGATTGGATTTTTGGCCAATACATGTATCCGATATCCAATAAGTTAAAACTTATTTGGCCGATAACCAATACCAATACAGATATTTTCCCCCTAAACCTACATACAGAGACTACATAACTTTGACTGAATTGAATATTAAGTCATAATTGGACTAAAATGTGTGTATTTTATAGGGATGCATGATATTGGATTTTTGGCCAATATCCAATAAAGTATGTTAAAACTTATTTGGCCGATAACCAATACCGATATTTCCCCCCTAGACCTACTTATAGAGACTACATAACTTTCTCTGCTGTGGAATTAAAATACTACATTATTCTGCATGATCTGTCAATTTGGCCTGCTACCAAATGCAGATGCCAAAACAAGGACTGAAAATGATGTAACACTACATAAATATATAATATACAGTATATTAAAAAACAGCGCCTTTTATGTAGGCAAGTTATTTTGATGGAATGGCCGATGTCCGATATTTAACTATCGCTAATATCGTCTGATATCATGCCGATAATATTGTGCATCCTTAGTATTTTAGGCGTTGTATCTAAAGGTAGGGGATTATTTTTGGAGCTCACTACTAATCTTATGCTTGACTATTACAGGTAATCTGAAATCATTCAATAGTAAGTCTTTTGTCATATATAATATCTGCCTAAGATAAGTGCTGCAGATCTTGGCAAATAAAAAAAGAGTGAAAAATAATGAGGATGGGTTAAAAAAAAAAGTACTCAGTAGACTTTATTATTTAATTGCCTTTTACAGCTTTCCTTCTGTCCTTTACGTATAGAGTTTTGAGTTTGATCAGATTATAATAAAGTCGTGTCACCCCAGCTTTATGTAACATTGATCTAAAGAGCCTTTTGTCGTGTCAGGAATGGCTGGCCGTTCAGTGACGTTAACGTCTGCTGTGGAAACTCTGTAATAGTCAACTCTTTCTTTGGTCTTCATGTTCAAAGCTTTGAAGTGTGATTGAGTTTGAACTCGTCTCTGAGAAATGAGTTTTTTTTGTTCCGACTTTGGTTGATTAACTGCAGGCGTCCAACTCAGACCTTAACCCAACCTCATTTTACTGTGGGTTTGATCCATTGCTGTATTTTTCTCTTTGCTGCTTTGAGTTTCTTTCACTCACTGTGAAATACTGACACGTCTCAGTCCAGATAGTTTCTTCTGTTTTTTTATTTATTTAATTTTTTGAAAAGTGGTTAAAATGCTGCAAAGGATCAGAGCCTCTGTTTTTATTAATTTAATACATTTAATAAAAAGTTGTTATTGTTCCTCTCTCTAAACCAAGCTTTATATATTCATCTTCAGCATGCTCACCTTTAACCTGCCTGATCATTCTTCCACTTGTAGAGTCCAGGTAGACACAACTCAAAGCCATTTTCATTACATTATTTTATTACTATTTAAAAATGATTCAGCTTTCCTTAAAGTCACTTTTAAACATTTTAGTTTCAGTGAGAAATTAGATCTTATTCATGAGCTCTACTATAAAAAAAGTAACATTTTCTCTGTTAAATAACATACAGAAAACATTACTTATTGATCCTTCAAGTCCATCTAAACTCTGGAACATATAATCTGCTGCTGCTGTGACTGATGGGATTAAAACGTCAGCATTTCACCCATTCTGAGGCAACTTACTCCCCGTCCTCTCAGTTGTCAGTCCTGAGCTGCTTTGCACCGTTCAGGGAAAAAAACAAAAACTTGTAATTACAAAAAAATGTCAAGACGTCTTTTTCTTAGGCAGGGGCCTCAAAGTGAGGCCAGAGTGCACCGAGAGCAAAGCAAAGGACCCAACAGATGATTAATTACCTGGCTGTGTGCAAAGCCATCCATTTAGCATGAAATGTATTCTCTCCGGCTGAGCTTGTGGGCAGAATGAGGAATAATTCTTCCACAATGAGCCCAGTGTCCTGCAGAGTGTCTGCTTTTATTTAAAGAATCATCAGGACTGTTTGGATCAAACAAGTCCTTGTTCTCATATTTATTCTGATCTTGTAGGGGATACTGTACATGTATGGTGGAACCAAATAATAAATTACGAGATGATAATGTCAGTAGAAAGATGAATTGCCAGACGTACGGGATGTGACAGGTACATAGGGTGTCACCGTACAGCCCTCTGCACCTCTGAGATGAGAGGATTGATTGCAACAGCATCAAAAGTCACACTCTGACTCAATCAATGGATATTTTTCTCTTGTGTGATGAGGCTAAGAATAGACAATGAACCAAGAAGGGATGCAGATGGGCCCAAACTTGGAGCCCATCCATCTATCCATCCACAGGTTCATTAATTTTCTTGGAAAATCACCAAAAATATGAAGCAAAGTTAATTAAAAACAATGGAGTTAGTGTAACATATGCTGCACCTCACGAATAATGAGGTTTTATTACATGAGGTCAGCATTTTGAAATCAGTCATAAAAAGTCCATCCATCCATCCATCTTCCGCTTGTTCCAAAGTTGGGTCGCTGGGGCAGCAGCTTGAGCAGGGAGGCCCAGGCATCTCTTTCCACAGCCACCTCTTCCATTTCTTCTTGGAGGACCCCAAAGTGTTCCCAGGCCAACTGAGAGACAGTCTCTCCATCGTGTCCTGGGTCTTCCCTCGGGTCTCCACCCAGTCGAACTTGACCGAAGCACCTCCCTAGGGAGGCGCCCAGGAAGCATCCTTACCAGATGTCTGAACCACCTCAACTGGCTCAACATGGAGGAGCAGCGGTTCTACTCCGTGCCTCTTCCCGATAATGAACTTCTCACCCTATCTCTAATAGGGAGAGTCCAGACAACCTGCGGAGGAAATTCCTTTCAACCGCCTGTATCCGCAATCTCATTCTTTCAGTCACTACCCAGAGCTCGTGGCCATAGGTGAGGGTAGGAACTGACCAGTAAACAGAGTTTTGCCTTACAGCTCCCTCTTCACCACAACGGACCGGCACAGTGTCTACAATACTGCAGATGCTGCACCAATCTGTCTGTCACTCTCACGCTCCATTCTTCCCCCACTCGTGAACAAAACCTAGTCATAAAAATGAACTAGTAATATCAGTAAATATATGCAACATCAGTTCAACACGACCACACTGGAACAGATGAAACCAAATCATATTAGAAGCCGCAGTTTGTGCTGAAGGACAAAGTTCGACCTCTTGTGCTTCAGTAGTTGGAACTTTAGACACCTTAGATCAGGGGTGCTCACACTTTTTCAGCATGCGAGCTACTTATAAAACAACAAAGTCAAAATGATCTACCCACTACAAAAAATGCAAAACATACTGTATACTGTACAGTAACTATCTTCAAATGTATTAAGGATTGTTTTTATGTACAATGTATGTTGATGTACCTTGCATAACGGAATAAGCCAATATTGCACAACACATATAATAAATAATTATTAACATTTTTTTGTAATTACCTGCGTTTATTTTGATGACTTGCACTGAATTGAATCAGCCAGGGATGCATAGTCTGGACAGTAGCTGCTGACAGCCAGCCTCAAGCCCATTTCCAAATTCATCAGTCATGGTCAGGGGTCTGCAACCTGCGGCTCCGGAGCCACATGTGGCTCTTTGGTCCCTCCGCAGGCTAAGATCTTCTGTGGAATCCCAAGGTGTTGGAGATACAGACCAGAACAGCCAGTCAGCCGTTTATCCATGGTTGAGTCAGTAAGGCAACATGTCGAGGGGACCTGTTCCCAGCTTCTCCTGGGGGGACAAAGGCATTCCCAGGCCAGACATGACAGCCACATATTAAAAAACAACAACCTTAAACTGGAACTTCTGTAACCTTCATGTCTTGCACAGAATTATAACTTTTTTTTTCTCCCCAAGTCAGTCACTGAAATTTCCACAGTCCTGTCTCTTTTTCACTTTCTTTAGAGTTCAAGATTTGATTTAAGAAGAATCAATTCAACAAATTGTAGTATTTCACAGTTTCACATACATATATAACTCAAGTCAAGATCTGTGTTTGGTCGTTATATTTATTATCTGCAATGATTTCATGTCTAGATTCTGATATATTTTTTTTTTACTTCATTTTGTACAAAGTATGTTGCCTATGTGTTGCCTGTGGTTTGTTACAGCACTTTGATTGGTGCTCTATAAATAAAATGGTATAGTAAGGTATATGGCAAAAATTGTGTAGATTAAATAGTCACCCCCCCACCATCCACCATTTCCTAAATTCCTAAAGACTGAATTTGCCATTTTTGTGTCCAGAAGATAAAACGGCAAAAGTCTTTTTTCACTATTGATTACCATCACAATACACGTTGACTGATTTTGGTTTAACTTTGTTCGTTTTTGTACTGCATGTTCCTGCTGCAATATATTATTTCCTTTCCAAGTTCTTTGTTCATTTTCCATAATTTTAAGAAAGTTAAGCCTACAGGGAAACCTCCTCCTGAACTCATCTATTAGCTTTTAGGAGGCAACAGTACCAAACACTTAGGACTACGATTTATAATCAGAACAAAAACAAATTTAAAACTTACCATACCATACCATACCATTTTATTTATAAAGCACTTTAAACAGGAACAAGTCCACACCAAAGTGCTGGACAAACAAACACGCAACAGGCACCAGTAAGTGCCGAATATTTCAGACATCACACAGTGCAATCTATTTCCCTAAATGCTCTTATCAGTTTCATTTGGTTAATAGTTTAAATTTTCTATCAAAAAAGAACACTGCAGTAAACACATTTAAATAAATTAAAACAGCTCTGGTGCTGTATTAGTTTTTTTCAGTGACATCTCTACAATCTGCCACTGGAGGGCACTGTTGCACCTCACTGCATCTGAAGCCAGTTTGAACTGCTCTGAAGGATTCTGCATCCATCCTGTTACCCGGGGCACTCCCCAACCTTCTGAGCAAGCAACACTTCATGCTGTCGAGATGCTACTGAGCGAATACATTTCCTCAACACATGGTAATAATTAGCTTGCTGTTGCCGGAGTGCGTCCGTGTCTGTGCATGTCTGGGCAGGGATGGACTGCAGCATCAAAGAAAACATGAGACCACAACACACTCAGAAGGATTTGAGCCTCATAATATGAAAATTATCTGCAGGACTGTCTTATACTCACTTTGAATCCTCTGTGAGCAGTTAATTCTTCTAAATGACCCACCTTTATTCAACTAATTACCCATCAGTCATAACAGCATGTGCAGTGTTCTCTCACAGGAAAGAAGGATTAAAATTTATGAATTGTGCCTGCAAACAACTGGCAGCATATAAAACAGAGCCTTCCATTATTTGCATTTTATTCCACGGCAGCTGACATAGCTTTGGGTAATGCATTCACACGAGGTGCTGAAAGCACTTTAGATTGATGTACAGATATGATAAAGTAGCCCCCGATCCCTCGCAGCACCGTCAGCTGTACTGTACAATGCTTGTGGTGTTCAAAATCATTAAACTGACGCAAATTTTAGACATGCCAGAAATAGCAGGTTGCCTTTGGATGAGTAACAGAGCTGAAACACTCTGCTGCAATTTCAAGTCCCTGTAAAAAATAAAATAAAATAAAAATCTTCTGCACAGCAGGACAAGTGAGACCCCTTTCCCACAAACACAATAAAGTATGATCAAAAGCAACTGATTTTGAGTTGACACCCTATAGTAATCAAACAAAATGGCATATCTCAATTGCTCCGTTTTGTTAGTTGCATCTAATAAGCACATGAGAGCAATTTTACTCAAAATGTCCTTGTGTGGACTCAAACAAGTTTGGCTTCTTTTAAAATCCCAGGAGCTCCAAGGAAAACCTGATTTTATGGTTATTTGGAGTGCATCTAAAACATTGACACTGTGCCATTTTTACCATCAAAAAATACCGCAATCTGTCTTGGCCCATATGGGAAATAAGTTGTAAAGGTTCTGTTTTGTGGATCAGTGTCTAAAAAGAGTCACTGAATGCACCATTCCACTTTAATCCAACTGTGTAATTGTACCTCTGTAAAGCTGTGATCACTTTGATCTGTGCAATTGCTGTTTTTAAAGTTATTGACTTGTTATATTTACACATTTTCAGTCGCATCTCTGTAGCATTTTGTGTCTGCATAAATCTTCAAACTTTTTTTTAAACAAAGTAGCATTTTTGCACATCATTATCACTTGCAGCTGAAGGCAAAGAAGGAATAATGTTTTTACTTATGCCTGTGCGTCTTTTTCTGTAGCATTAGCAAAATATTGTATAAAGTACTGCACACATTTTAATGAAACTCTCGGAAAGTAATCATATCTTTAACCGATGACCGCATGACCACTTTTGGGGTGAACGCATATCAAAATAATTGCAAAAGCCAATAAACTTTAAAAAAGGCTATATGGGCATTCTATTTCAATTCTATTGCAATTCTATTTTTTTTACAAATACTGTAATGAGTTACGTTTAGCATCTTTAACACATTCTTTGAGTGCTCACATGTTTTGTTCAGATTCAAGAATCTTTATTATCCTCAAGGGGCAACTTGTTTCACAATCAGTACAAAAAACATCCATATTACACAAGACATTGCAACATTAAAATACATGAACTCATCACTGTTTGTGGAGAGCCCTGATCTCTACAGGGATGAATGAGTTTTTCAGTCTGTTTGTCATACGTCCAGATGGAAGCAACCTGAACTCACCATGGTGTGGATGATCAGGATCTGCCAGAATCAGCCAGTCCTTGTTCACTGACCTCACCTTATATAGGTGTACATCAATTTTTAGATTTTTAATTACAGTATTAATTATTGCAAGTCAGTTATTGCAAGATATTATAAAGTTGCACTAAATCACACATATTTGAAGTTTACCAAACTTTAAATTAGGATCAAAACCGTTTTAAATCAGAGTCAGAGAGAGTCAGAGAATCTTTATTGTCATTTGCACCGCATGTGGTACATGTGATGAAACGAGATTATGTACACAGGGTCCCAGTTACATCCAACAACAAATGTAAGAGAAAAACAGTAATAACATCTAGGATTAACTAAGAAAAACATCAACTAGTAATACACTAAGCCCTAATGTAATAGAAAAACATCATTATAAACAGCCGCACGAACATGAGTCTGTATGAGCAGATGGTCACAGATGAACACAGCAACAAGAAAACAGATCAGCATCAGCATGATGTGATATTTTGCAGTGATTATTCTTATTATTTATTTATTCATGAGTCTAACAGCCTCAGGGTAGAAGCTGTTCCTCAGTCTAGTGGTTCTACATTTGATGCTCCTCAACCTCCTTCCTGAGGGGAGTGGGGCAAAAAGTGTGTGTGCTGGGTGAGTGGGGTCTTTCATGATACAGGTGGCCCTCTTCCTGCATCTGGAGGTGTAATGGTACGTTCAGACCGAACGCGTTTTGAGCTGCAGGAGCGGCCAGTTTACATGCAAAGTCAATGGGGGACGCGCCTCTAGGGGTCGTGCGGCGCGTCACGTCCGTTTTGAGCGGTGCGGGAGGGGCGGCAGAGCGTTTTCCGTGCATGCGGTGCCCGCAGCAGCCTCCACCGCTCGATTTGAAAATGCCGAACTTTCGCCGCTCAACGCGTCTGACAACCAATCAGGGAGAGTCAGGGGAGGAGAGAGGGGGAGTCAGCTATGTGACGCAGGGGACGGCTGTTGCGCAAGTGTGACGTATTGTTTGTGAGACACGGAAACAACCCGCAAAGTCCTGTTCAAGTATGGAGGAGAAATATAAAGGACCTTGCCTGGCGGAGTGTCAGTGAGGAAGTCCGGATATCCAGACGCGGATGTACCATATAGGCAAACGAGGCGGTTGCCTGGGGCCCCCAATCAGCAGGGGCCCCGGACCCGCCCCGCCCCGGCCAGTCACCTACATCACTAACATTGCTCCTGCTTGTTAATGTACGTTTAACATAAAAATAATTATAGTTACGATGAAAATGATCATTAAAAACGCAATACAAAAACCGGTCGATTTCTGTACCCCCCTACTAAAATGGACTATTCCATCATGACATCACCCAAAATAGGAAGTGTTTGAGCAGGAAGCGGCGGGAAGAGACAGAGGAGAAGTAAAAAGATGAAGCGAAGATACGAAGCGGAGCGGAAAAACTGAAAAAGCGTGAAAAAAAAAAACCTGTATGTTTCTACACTACCGAAAGTGACAACGTTTTTTAATGGGTCTAAAACGTCATCAACTGCTGATAATGACGGGCAGCCCATAAGTATGGGGGGAACCGACAGCAGGATACAGGAAGATGTAAATGCCGCCGAGGCAGAGATGAAGATGAGGTAAGAGTTTTAGGAATATTTTATAGGTTGGGTAAAAGAAATCATGACAGTAATCACCTGAGACAACCACTATTTTCACGTTTTCTTTCTGTATCAAAATATTAAAAGATATTCGGCCTAAATCTTCTGACTTAAAATGAGGAGAGATAGAGGGGATTTTATATTTTACCTACTTTAGCTGCTTGTTTATTATATTATTAAAATATACAGACTATACATTGAACAGAATAGATCTAAAATATTCCACAGTTACGGTATCTGTTAATTTTTTTTCTCAACCATTTTACAAAATATTTGACTGTTAAAACTTCATCAGACTATCGTTGTTTTGTTATTTGATCCATAGTCCCTTCATTAATTACATTACAAAGCCAACTTCTAGTTTTCAGAGTAATGCAAAAACGTGTTTTTTAATAATGACTGGTTAGCTTTGGACAGAAATGCCACTGTTAGTTTAAAACAACAGAATCAAAAGGCTAGGATTACTAAATTAAATTCTTATCTAAAATGTAAAAATTGATATAAATGAAAAGTGACATTATTTGAGTCATTTAGTTTGCAGTCTGTGTAAGTCTTAAGGTTTAAAAAGAAGTCAAAACTTTCAGTCTTAATAATGGAAACTTGGATAAATGAGAGCCTTCACATGTATTAAATGTAATAATGTCTTATTTTTCCTTTTATTTCCTCCAACACTAACATATTTGTTGTTTTTTTTCAGATGCATCATTAAAGACCAGTAACAAGACAGAAGACAACTTTCATAGAAGTCCAGCTGAATAATCAAGGTAATTCATGATCACTTAATGCTGTAAAAGGTGTCTCATGCCTGGACATCTTGCTGTTCATATCGAGCCAGTGTGTGAATTCATCTCAAAGTACCACATCTCAACTACACACACTCACTTTTTCACATTGATCTAACAACTGTTCCCTGTTACAGAATATGTAATATAACGTTAAAAGAATTAAAGTTGTGAAAATCTTCTAATTTAGGAAAATATATTTCTACTGTATTGCTCACATCTACCCTCTCTATTCGTTTGTGTTTGTTTAGTGTTGTTGAATTTTGGTGTAAGACTTGATTTAGAGCCTTTTATTGCAATAATAAAACATGTTTTACAAAAAGACTTTAAAGGATAGTTGTACCTCATTAAAGTAGAGGAAAAAAAACGTTTGTTTTTATTGTCTAGTTCCCAGTATTAGAGTATGTACATGAAAATCTTTGACCTTCAGGGCAGGGCCTAATGGTACATTTAGGCTGACTTGGGGGAGGGCCCCTTTACAAAGGTTCGCCTGGGGCCCCAAAATGTCTAAGTCCGCCACTGCGGATATCGGGTAAGTTTTGAATTGTAAACTTTTCACGTTTAGCAAGTTTAAGCTTTGCTAACTCCTCCCACACCCCCACCGCCGCCGCTGCTTCTCGTTCCGGTCTGAACACCAATGCGTCCCGTGCGTCCAGCTTGAGGCGTTTCGCGCTTTTTGGCCGCTCAAAAAGCGTTCGGTCTGAACGTAGCTTAAATGTCTGTGATAGTGGGGAGACTGACTCCAACAGACTTCTGTGCAGCCTTCACCACTCTCTGTAAAGCTTTTCTTTCTGCAGCTGTGCAGCCTCCATGCCACACGTTATTGCTGGAGCACAGGATGCTCTCCACTGCACACCAGTAGAAGGAGGTGAGGATTGGGCTGCTCATATCAGATTGTCTTTATCTGATCTGAGTAGCCCGGTCCTCACCTCCTTCTACAGGTGTGCAGTGGAGAGATAAATCTGTCACTTCTTAGCAAAAAATGACTAGATTTAGTTCTAAAACTTTGGCTTGAAAGTTAGCAGGCAAAATACATTCCTTTAAATAATTAATTTGCTATTTTGCAACATTTCTTAATCTCAGACATTTTTGGACAGTTGTCAGAGGATTTTTTAAATTTTAACATTATTTTATTTTACACACATTTCTTCAGGGAAATAATAGCTTCCTAATGTAATTGATGTAATTCCTGTGTATGTTTCTAAACTCTATTGATTGGGTACTTACAAAATTTTTTTCAACCACTTAAATGATTATCAGTCACAATTTTTTTTTTCTGAGTACAGTAGTTCTGTGGGGGTCACTTTCTTACTTACCCATTGTTGGTTAGAAAGCAGCAAAGTGAACACATTTCTCATCTCAGTATTAAGGGGTGTAGTGCATTGAGTCATCCAAATAGCATCAGACCAAATACTATATAAATTATTTTCTTTGTCCTTCTAGTCTTGCGGAGGAAAAAAAAAAAGGGGGGGGGTTTCAGTTGCACTTTTCCGTTTCACGCATTTGTATTATAAATAATCTTAAACATTCAAAGGAAGAAAGTTGTGACACTTTAGCAAATATTCTTGTCACAAAGGGCTGGTGCACCCAGTTGTGCAGGCAAGGACCCAGGATATATTATAAGAGATTTATTAACAAAACAAGGATCTGACAGAGCAGCAAAACAAACATAACGATCAGTGGAGAACTTGTGATACAGACGGGTCATCATCAGTGAACAGTAGACAATGCCAGGACAAGGACTAACACAGAGACACAGCCATATATAGGAAACATCTATTAGACCAAGTGACACATGTGAGTAATCACAGATGCCAGAGAAAAAGACAGAGGATGCAAGACGTGAACACAACACCAGATGGGGCGAGAAACTAAAGAA